>CBVK0100352050.1:0-21608 GCA_900067695.1 Picea abies
GTGCTTCCTATTTTATACTTGATGTTGAGGTGTAATTGCTACAAGTAGGTGGACTACTTTTGATGGCGGTCATTCTGCAATTTTCCTTGTGTCTTCATGAACTGTAGTGGCTTATGATCAGTGTGGAGGATTGTCTCCTTCCCAAGAATGTAATGTCTCCATTGGCGGAAAGCTTACACAATGGAGTACATTTCTTTGTCGTAAGTAGGGTACTTACGAACAACATCGGATACTGTCTCACTATGATAGGCCACAGGGTGGACGTGATGAGTAAGAACAACACCCATAACATAGTCTGAAGCATTTGTCTCGATCTCAAAGGGTTGTTACAGGTCTAGTAGTGAAAGTAGTGGGGCTGAGCATAAGAGGTGCTTCAAGTCATTAAACTCTTGTTGTTGGGACCGACCCAAAAGAAATTTCTCCTTACCGCCACCCCTAGTTATTTGGCTAAGGGCTCATGCAATATGGGAGAATCCCAACATGAACCTGCAATAGAAATTGGCAAGGCCCAAGAAGATCTGAAGCTCAGTG
Organism: Picea abies; assembly: GCA_900067695.1. NCBI lineage: Eukaryota > Viridiplantae > Streptophyta > Pinopsida > Pinales > Pinaceae > Picea > Picea abies. The sequence goes on from CBVK0100352050.1 coordinate 532, forward strand.
ACTGTGGTTAGGGCTGGCCAGTCATGGATGACTTTGATCTTTGATGGATCTACATGTACGCCATGTTGATCAATGATGTATCCCAAGTAATGGACCAATGTTAAGAACCTGAATAGATCTACAAACATAATCACCACAAATACTGAATACATAATCACCACAATAGATATAGAATAACAATATGAAAAAACTCTCTTATTACTATAAAACCCTTAGGGTAGGGAAACACCATACAGATAAACATGGCATACATGTGGATCAAACAAATATCCAAGTCATCCATGATTGGCCAACCCCAACCACACTCACTGAGCTTCAGAGCTTCTTAGGCCTTGCCAATTTCTACTGCAGGTTCATGTTGGGATTCTCCCATTGCTTGCACTACATTAATGCAAGTCCATTACTTGGGCTACATCATTGATCAACATAGGTCCATTACTTGGGCTACATCATTGATCAACATGGTGTACATGTGGATCCAACAAAGATCCAAGTCATCCATGACTGGCCAGCCCCAGCCACACTCACTGAGAAATTTATTGAGAGAGAGAGAGAGAGAGAGAGAGAGAGAGAGAGAGAGAGAGAGAATTTATGAGAGAGAGAGAGAATTTATTTGTGTTGACATTAATGCATATGTGTTCCTTTTTCTAATAACACGTGCATACTTTAGGAATGCACACACATTTCTAAAGTGCACACGCGTTATTTGAATTTCATTTTTTTCGGGTGTAAGTGACAAATCTAACATACATGTTTGCTAAGTTGACTTCCTCAGATTTAGGTTTTTGATGACAAACCTAGTGGTTCGGTCTACTAATACATAAAAACCTCCATTTTTATGAATTCCTCTCCATATATTTGTTTTTGAAATTATTTTTCTATAGGCTACACAATTCAATTATTGACAAAACTATAGACACAAATAGAGTTGGTTGTGTAGATTCCAAATATAGAATTTTCTTTTTTAATTACTAATATTTACTATTTTTATTCTACTTTTGTCTTGACATATATCAAAATAATACATACCTCTTAATATCATTTCTTCTATAATGTTATGTCAGCTTAACCATTTCTCGAATGTATTATATGCAGTACTAAAGGGGACCAATAAAACATATACCTTATATTTTGTTGGAAAAATAAGATACCACTGTTAGAAAAAAACAAGTTTAACATAGTTATTCACAATTTATATGAATAAAAATTGTAGATTCGGAAAGCTAATTTGATTTCATGAGTTTCACATTCTTACACCATATTCAAATTCATTGTAACAGTACCTTTAATAATTCCTCCAAGTTAACAAATTGTTGTTTTTCCAGGTTTGCATTGCCACTAACGCATCATGAGAGACCATCATTAGCTTGCACTCATCCATAAAATTTGTATTGTCATTGCTAACAATGATAATTGTACTAAAGAAGAAATCCTTGAGTATTCTTAGTTTATTTTTGAGATCATATGGACTCCTCGCCATAAGAACAATATTGTCAGATTAGAGAAGAATGATGATGACTATAATATTGAGAGTTGGACTGACTCAACATGTTTCTTCTAAACAATCTTCTAACCTATCAATGTATTTTCCAAAATGGGTACGGGAAAAGGGACAACCTTACTTGACTCCTATATTATAGTGAATTTCCTCTCCACATCTTTTTTTCTTAACATTATTTTTCTATAGGCTATACAATTTAGTTATTGACAAAACTACAGACATGGATAGTTGGTTGTGCAGATTCCAAATATACAATTTTCTTTTTTAATTAATAATGTTTACTATTTTTAATCTATTTTTGTCTTCACATATATCAAAATCCTAGAATACATACCTCTCTTATTTATGTTATAAACTTTTGTCAGCTTAACCATTTCTTGAATATTTTATATGCAGCACTAGAGGTGACCGATATGACGTGGAAAAAAAAATTGATCACGTTAAGACCCTCTTATCTTGCACGAACAAAAAACATTGTAATTTGAGGGATATGTTGACTTTGATAATTAATAATAATATAAATTTCCAAAATATACATGGCACAAGAAAAACGAGTTCTCTACAAGTTTCCAAGCTTTTGGAATGAAATTACATTGTTAAGTTGCTCAACACCTGCACGAACAAAAACTTATACCTTATATTTTGATAAGATACCATTGTTAGAAAATATAGAATTTAACATAGTTATTCACAATTTCTATGAATAAAAGTTGTATATTTAGAATGCTAATTCAATTTCCTAAGTTTCATCTTCTTACACCATATTCATATTCATTGTCAAAGTACCTTGAGTAATCCCTCCAAGTTAAAAGGTTGTTGTTTTTCCAAGTTTTCATTACCACTAACACGTCATGAGAGACCATCATTAGCTTGCACTCACCCATAAATTTTATCTTGTCATTGTTAACAATGATAACTTGATGCAGGAGCATTGCTCCAACTCAGCAATGCACTAGCTAGACAACACATTCAGTGTGCATTCAATGAAGGGAGAGGCACCATCCCTCTCATTTTTCAAATTTCAATTTGTAATTAAATGCAATTGAATGTTGTAAGAATTGGTAGATCCGAGCCATGCCTTGTATAGGTGGTAGACAGACTGCCTTAAATGGTTGATTGTAAGAAGATCTTGATTAGAGTTAGATAAGTACATTTTCATTTATGAAAATTAAATGAAAATTAATGAGAGTAGGTAGCTTGGAGGGAAGAGCTCGAGGAGCCCCTCTTTGTAAAAAAATATATTTTTGTATCTGGATGTAGTTAGTTCTACGAGAGGTATATAGGTAGGTTAGAGAGGAGAAGAGAGATCTGAGACTCTATTTCATTCTGAGCTCATAACCATTGTAAACAGAGATTCTGAATTTAATACAAACAAAGCAGTTTTCCTGCATATGTTTTTCTATGTGTTTATGGGTTTTATGAATGTCATATGTGTGTTTATGATATGTTGTAGATGTATGCTAAGATTTCATTTACAGTTGGAAGATAGATTCCTCTATATTTATTTGAGTTTTTCATATGATTCTAGGTTCTTGAGGCTGTGCAAGGAGTGCACAATAGAACCATGGAAGTTTTGTAGCTAGCACAAGGAGTGCACATTTGAATCTCTCGGTTGAGTTCAGAGGAGAACGTGCCAGGAGGGCACACCAGGATAATCTACAAAATCAAGGGAGAAACCTCAGATTTATTGAGTACTCTGGAGGTAAGACTGTGTAAAGGAGGGAACAAATAGAAAACAAAACTACTAAAGGTTCTGTGAAGCTCTTCCAGGTGGGCATCGAGTCAGTTCCATGGAGTGCACGAGAAGAACGTTGTTTCACGCTATGAGGGAAGGGGTGTCTACGGAAAATACAACTACAGAGTTACTGAAGGCTCTGTAAACTCAACAAAGTGTGCTTGAGTGTGAAGTAGTTAGAAGGACACTTGCGTATCTTCAAGGAACTGAAGAGATAGAGACCTTTGAGGCCCAAACAGTGAAGTTCAAGGAGGAGACAGAGTTGTTGAACATTTTTTTAGGAGAATATTTGCAAGGTGTGCATCGAGCAAGGAGAACGCTTAGAAGGGAGAGAAGCATTTTCTTTGCAAGAAAATACTTCGAATCTAAGTTTAACGAAATCTCAGTAACACAGAGAGTGTGTAGGAGGCGGACTATTCAAAGTTTGACAGCTCAGAAGAGATAATGGCACAAGAGCAAAGCGAGACCCAAGAATCTAGTTCACAGGAGAAAAATTGAAGGTTGGGGTCTTCAAAACACTTAGAAAATATTCTAAGTCTGAGAGATGACAAGCTTAGGAGGAAGAGCACATCAGCTGTTGAATAGCTGTGAAGGAAGAAATATGGACTGTTAAATCCATGTCCAAACATACAGAAGAGCACACAGGAGCGAGATTATATATGAACCAATAGATCTAGTGCAAGGACCAACAATCATTACATCCGAGAGGAGTTGCACAGAAGAAGTTTTGAAATGATCGGAACCATCCATCATCAAGAGGACAAGTGGCAACAGATCCGAGTGTTAATGGGATCAGATACTGGAAGATCTGCAAGAAGTTAACAAACATCAAATAATCTTCGAGGAGGAAGCGTCGATAGTCGATAACCATAAGATCAAGAGGAGTTGCGGGGAGAATAACGATGGGAGTCATTTAACTCTCAAAACCCAAGAGGAATGGGAGTCGTCGATCCATAATAGATCTGAACCGTTGGTTCATTTTAGGGATTGAGGATCATGATTTGGGAGAACAAGGTTCAACCTTGGTTTCCAAATCCCCAGTACGTGAAAGCCGGATTGAATCCAAGACATTGGTTGAGCCAACATCGTCTTGGCCATCCATTTTTAGGGGACGTGTGGCAAAGGTTGACATAAGTCGAAGGTTTGAAAGGGGAAGAGCATAAAAAATCAGGACCGTCCATCAACGGTGACGCATGGCGAGAAGGTAGCATTTTGCTGACTCGCTGCTGAAGGAAGTCAATGGGCAGAGTTTTAAGAACTCACGAGTCACAAAATGCGACTTTCCCAAAGGATTGGCCCTAGGTCATAGGACAAGGTCACATGGAGAGAATCCAATGGGGGGAGCTAAAGACCGTTAAACTCCATTTCGGGTTTCAGGACTTGAAGGAGCTGAGGCAACTCAGCCACAGGATTTGAAAAGTTGCGAATCCCGAAGCGTCTTTTGGAGTAAAGTTGTGGTCACGTGGAGAAAGGATACGAGGGAAGATAGCCTAGTGCTCGGCCGTCATCGGGAATCGACTACTGAGAGTTGGAAAATCAAGGGTGGCTCATACATCGAAGTCCCAATTCGTGAAGTTTAAAACACATTTTGTGTAGGCGCATGGTCACAGCCTGTGGTCACATGGAATAGAGGCTCATGCTTGGTGCTTAGTCAGGCAAGAGAAGTTCCATCAAAGGACCCGTGGATACGTATAACAGAGGTTCCAGCAGGGACCAGAGAGTTGTTCCAGCTCAAGGAGGGAGAACGATCTAGTGACCGGGAGGTCGCAGATCTTCGAAGCGGAGGGGGCTACATTAGGTGGTATCAGAGCCACTTCCTATCTGTAGATTGTAGGCAGAGGGAGGAAGAGTAGATAAATAGAATACTTCGATACACACCATCAGGCGGTATTAGAGCCCAGATGTTTTTTTAATTCTTTAGCAGAGGGTAGATGAAGAGACTACTCTGATAGACACCATCAGGTGGTATTAGAACACAAATTTGGGTTTTGTAGGCAATGAAGGTAATCAGAAGGTAGATCCTTTCTTATGAACAATAGACAGAGGAGATGAAGCTGACGACTTGATATCATGCAGTATCAAGAACAAGAATTTTCCCTTGGACAATAGGTGATGGAAGGAAAAATATCAACATTTTGTGAGGAGGGTTGTTGCATGGATGCAACAATAGAAATTCTTTTCATCCAGGTGAGTGTAAGAGGACATGGGGATGCTCTTAGGAATAGAGTGATCCATAAGTTTTCCAGGAGGGTAGATAAAAGGTAGAGATGGCTACTGAAGGCCATGGACGTGGTTGAAGAGAAGACTGCCAACAGAAAGGAAAACATGAGATGGAAAAAGAGATCAATGAGGTGAGGGAATGAATGGGGAGGCTTGAATTTAAGATGAAACAGGATGCAAAATCACATTGGGTATATGACTGGCCCATGAAGAGGAAATAAAAATGGCATGTTCAGAAATTTTTGGCCAAAAGACAACGAAAATTGTTGAGAGATTGGCTGAGGCATGTTGAAATCCTTATAAGTGAAGAGGAAGTGGTTCATATATGTGAGCCAGAAGATGGGAAGAGTATCAGTGATGGTAAGGAGGAGAGACCAAGTAGAGATATTGGAAACTGCCAAGTGGGTGGTGAGGAACTTTCAAGTTGTCAGGTGGGAAATGATATGGGATCATTGGAGGATCTCATAGACTGCCAAATGGGCAGAGAAGAAATCCCATATTGCCAGGTGGGAAAGGGAGAGTAGATGAGGCCATGTGAGAGTATCATGAACTTAGGGGTGAGTTTGGATCAGTGAGGAGAGCTAACAGAGAAGGATCAGAGGATCCTTCTGATCATTGGAGGAATAGAGGTATTCCTGCCACATAGCCTAGTTGAGGCGAGAGCTTGTGTTGCAGAGGAAACAATAGGAGAAGGACAACCAGTAGTGTCTATCATAGAGGAAGAACAAATGGAGTAGACATCAGAATCTACCCCAATAGAACAAGAGCATGTATATGAGGTAATCACTCCATGGGAGAAGGAGTTAGAAATGCTGAAGGATTGGTTGAACAATCCAGAGCCAATAGATGACTTCCAAGAGATAGTCATGTAGATTGAGAGAGAAGGGAATTCAACATAATTGATTGAAATTTTCAGCCAGGAAGCTGAACAGGAGGTAACTGCAGCACTGAAGCCTACAACAGAAAATGAAGCAGAATTCTAGTCTTGGGAGAAAATGGAAGAGGCTGGAGATATGCCAACAGAAGAAATGGAAAAATAAAATCTGTCAGAAAAATAAGCTGAGTAACAACTTAGTGAAGATACTGTAGAGTTGAACTTTGCAGCAGAGTGGCAAGCTAAGGCCAAAAGAGATGGAGAAAATCGCATGGGGGATCGAATTGATCTACCCATTTGCAGGGAAGAAGTGTAGCTGAGGAGACTTCATAAAGAGAACCAACAACCAGAGCAGTTGGACAAGGTGATTGAGAAGATAAGAATGTTTATGTTGAGGTCAGTGCAAGAATCAATCAGCAAGGAGAAGCTAAGTAGAAAGAAGACTGCAATAGCAGCAAGAAAGAAGCAACAACAACAATGAAGCAGTGGAGCAGATGGATAGCTCCAAAGAACAGTTTGGGATCCAGGTGGATTTAAACAGCATGGTTGGGGAGCTCATCAATTTTTTCACAGCAGGGGAGTATGATGCAGGAGCATTGCTCCAACTCAGCAATGTGCCAGCTAGACAACACATTCAACGCCCATTCAAGGAAGGGAGAGGTGCCAACCCTCTTATTTTTCAAATTTCAATTTGTAACTAAATGCAATTGAATGTTGTAAGACTTGGAAAATCTGAGTCATCCCTTATACAAGTGGTAGATAGATCACCTTAAATGGTTGATTGTAAGCAGATCTTGATTAGAGTCAGATTGGGACATTTTCATTTTTGAAAATTGAAAGAAAATTAATGAGAGTAGGTAGCTTGGAGGAAAGAGCACGAGGAGCCCCTCTTTGTAAAAAAAGATCTTTTTGTATCTGGATGGAGTTAGTTCTGTGAGAGGCAGATAGGTAGGTTAGAGAGGAGAAGAGAGAGCCAAGACTTTGTTGCACTCTGAGCTCATAACCATTGTAAACAAACATTCTAAATTTAATACAAACAGAGCAATTTTCCTGCATATGTTTTTCTATGTGTTTATGGGTTTTATGAATGTCATTTGTGTGTTTATGATATGTTGTATATGTATGCTAGGATTTCATTTACAGTAGGAAGATAGATTCCTCTATATTTATTTGATTTTTTCATATCATTCTGGGTTCTTGAGGCTATGCAAGGAGTGCACAATAGAACATTGGAAGTTCTGTAGCCAACGCAAGGAGTGTGCATCTAAATCTCTCGGTTGAGTTCAAAGGAGAATGTGCTACAAGGGCACGCCAAGATAGTCCACAAAATCAAGGGAGAAACCTCAGATTTACTGAGTACTCTGGAGGTAAGACTGTGCAGAGGATGGCACAAAGAGAAAACAGAACTACTGAAGCTTCTGTGAAGCTCTGCCAAGTGGGCATCGAGTTAGTTCCAAGGAGTGCACGAGAAGAATGGTGTTTCGTTCTCTGAGGGAAGGGGTGTCTACAGAGAAGACACCTACAAAGTTACCGAAGGCTCTGTAAACTTATCAAAGTGTGCTTGAGTGTGAAGTATCCATAAGGACACTTGCATCTCTTCAAGCAAATGAAGAGACAGAGACCTTTGAGGTCCAAACAATGAAGTTCAAGGAGGAGACAGAGTTGTTGAACATTCTGTTAGGAGAAGCTCTACAAGGTGTGCATCGAGCAACAAGAATGCTCAGAAGGGAGAGAAGCATTTTCATTGCAAGAAAATACTTCGGATCTGAGTTTAACGAAATCTCAGTAACACAGAGACATTGTAGGAGGCAGACTATTCTAAGTCCGACAGCTCAGAAGAGGTAACGCCACAGGAGAAAAATCAAAGGCCGGGGTCTTCAAAACACTTAGAAAATCTTCTAAGTTTGAGAGATGACAAGCTTAGGAGGAAGAACACATCAGTTATTGATCAGCTACGGAGGAAGAAATCTGGACCGTCAAATCCACATCCAGACATCCAGAAGAGCACAAAAGAGGGAGATTAGATCTGAACCGATAGATCTACCACAAGGACCAACAGTCATTGGATCCAGGAAGAGTTGCACGAAAGAGGTTCTGAAACAATTGAAACCGTCCATCATCAGCGGGACAGGTGGCAATAGATCCGAGCATTAGTGGGCTTGGATACCAAAAGATCTACAAGGAGCTAACAGATGACAGAGAATCTTCGAGGGGGAAGTGTCGATAGCCGACAACCGTTAGATCAAGAGGAGTTGCAAGGAGAATAATGGTGGGAGTCATTTAACTGTCAAAACCCAGGAGGAATGGGAGTTGTCGATCCAGAAGAGATATGAACCGTTGGTTCATTTCAAGGGTCTGGAATCGCGATTTGGGATAACAAGGTTCAACCTTGGTTTCCAAATCCCCGATACATGAAAGTCGAATTGAATCCAAGCCATTGGTTGAGCCAACATCGTCGTGGCTGTCCATTTTCAGGGGATGTGTGGCAGAGGTTCACATATGTCGGAGGTTTGAAAGGGGAAGAGCCGAAACAATCGGGACCATCCATTAGAGGGGATGTGTGGCAAGGAGGATACATTTCTCTACTGAAGGAAGTCAACGGGCAGAGTTTTAAGAACTCGTGAGTCGCAAAACACGACGTGCCCAAAGAATTTGCCCTAGGTCATAGGACATGGTCACATGGAGAGAATCCAAGGGGGGAGTTGAAGACCGTTAAACTCCATTTCGGGTTTCAGGACTTGAAGGAGCTGAGGGGACTTAGCCACAGGATTTGCAAAGTCGCAAATGCCGAAGCGCCTTTTGGAGTAAAGTTGTGGTCATGGGTAGTGGTCACGTGAAGAAATGATACGAGGGGAGCTAGCCTAGTTCTCAGCCCTCAATGAGAATCGACTACCAGGAGTTGAAAAATCAAGGGTGGCTCATACGTCGAAGTCCCAATACGTGAAGTCCGAAACACTTTTTGTGTAGGCGCGTGGTCACAGCCCGTGGTCGTGTGGAATAGAGGCTCCGCTTGGTGCTTAGTCACGTAGGCGGAGTTCCATCAAAGGATTCGTGGATTCGTTTAACAAAGGTTCCAGCAGGGACTAGAGAGTTGTTCCAGCTCAAGGAGGGAGAACGATCCAGTGACTGGGAGGTCGCAGAACTCCGAAGGGGAGGGGGGCTACATCATAACTGTACTAAAGGAGAAATCTTTTAGTATTATTAGCTGTTTTTTTAGATCATATGGACTCTCTGACATAAGAACAATATTGTCAGAGTAGAGAAGAATGACAATGACTACAATATTGAGAGTTGGACCGACTCATCATGTTTCTTCTAAACAATCTTCTAACCTCTGAATATATATTCCGAAATGGTCAGGGAACAAGGGACAACCTTTCTTGACTCCTATATTATAGTGAATTTTTTTGGACAAGTCCGTAGTGTTCCTAAACTTGACAATAATGTTCTCATACAACCTTACCCTAACAACTTTTAATTAGAAAGGATCATTTATCTCTTCTAACCTATTCCAAAGCTTCATCCTAGGCACTATGTCAAAATCTTTTCTAAAGTCAATGAAACAACAAAGGAAACTAGTTTTATTATTGCAGCACTCCTTCAATGATCCTAACCATAATAAGGTTATCCATGGTAAATCCTAAATTTTGCTCAACCATTACCTATGTATAGCTTGGCACAGGGCTAACCATAATGATCCTATAATTTAGAAAGATTGTTTTTGTACCACTTTTAAAAATAGGTATAATGAGGCTTTGCATCCAGGGTTTAGGGAAGCTCTTCTTGACTATTACATTGAAGAGCTTGTGATGAGGATAAACCCTCCAATTTTTAATATTTTAACTTGATTTAATTCAATGTTCTTATTCAATAAGGACTCTTATTCAATAAGGACTCTATGCTCCTAAATCGCAAAATTCAAAACAAATTGTACCCACTTCCTAACGAACTCAGGAATGACAATGCTGTTTTTCATACTCACCATCGCCTATGTAACCGCAAGTTTGACAGCATTGAATGAGAATCTCATGCAGGCCAGGCAAGAAAGCGTCAGTTACTAATAATCACTGACCGTATCCACTGTTCTTGCACAAACGTCCTTCGTCCATCGAAACTCCAGGATCGGCAATCTGCCGCTATCCGATGATAGGATCCGCCCTACTCATCGAACCCGAGCTCCATTATGGCCGTTTGATTTTCGCCCTGATCTTTGTTCTCCGCAACGATTTTGTTGGACTGGTAGTTACTATGAGTTATATTTCTCTATATATTGCTTCTCTTCTTCTTCCAATTTCATACCTACCTCAATGCGCAACATACATCTCGAGCCCCCTTGCTGCTAATCACTTTATTCCCCATGGCGCGTTTGTTATCGATCGCTGTCCTTCTAATTACCATATTCGGCTTGTCCCTGTGGAGTATTGAGGTACGTCAATGCACATTATAACGAATCCGAGCACATAATAGAAGTCTAATGTATATTCTTGTCAAATGACTGACCGTTTTAGGGTGATATTGCAGGCAGCGCTACCATACAACAATCAGGATCCATTGATGGGGCAGCAGCGGGTAAGAACTATTTTTCTATATTTTATTATTATAGATTTACATGCATGGTAGATCTTCTGATCACTACTAGTCTACCTGAGAAACAATCCACGTTGGGTACGTTCAGGGCCAGTATGGTGAGCGCAGTGTTCGTCCATCAGGTTTGATCTATTCCGTTCAGGGCCACTACGGTGAGGGCAGTCTTCATCCATCAGGTTCGATTTATTCCGTTTCTTCTTTGTTGTGTGACTAATCGTACATTTACAATATTTACAATTAAATTAATAGGAATAGTTGTATTGTCATTGGATTATAATGCAGAGTGCAGCTCAAGGTGTTCATATCGTTGTTCGGCAACTTCTCACAGAAAGCCGTGCATGTTTTTCTGTCAAAAGTGCTGCGCAAAATGTCTTTGTGTTCCTCCCGGGACGTATGGAAACAAAGAAGTATGTCCTTGCTACAATAACTGGAAGACTCAACAAGGTGGCCCCAAGTGCCCTTGACTTCAATCCAGTGCTCTAAGTTTCGAACTTTAGGGTAAAATAATAATAATTCAGAATTCTTATTGTAATAGATGAGAGTACAATGTCTGTTTTGCTCTAGATGAATAAATCAAACAACATTAAATGGATGTATGATATTCTCTTGTCAAACATTAAATGGGTGTATAATATTCTCTTGTTTGTGGAACAAATAACTCCTGGAATTTTATTGATAAAGTTTACTTCACATTTCAAGATTTTGAACTAGCAATCTCTAAATAGGAAATATAGGTATTTGACTCTTGAATTTGGATTTAATATAAAATCATTTCTTAAAAATAAAATTCATATATTCAATAAGAAATTCATTAATCTTACTCTTACATATTAAAAAAAGAAAATTATTTATAGTTATGCTTTGTAATGTATCTCTATCTCTATGTTTAGGTTTTTCTATGTTTCAATGATACTGCATTCATATTCATATTAATATAGATTTCATATTTCAAATAAATTTTATATAAAAAATATTATTTTATATAATAATAATAATTTATTTTTAAGATTATGGTCAAACTAAATATTTAGATCAAAAATCAATAAAAATATACATGCTTTCCTGTTTTCTAAATTTAAACATATAACCTCCAAAAAAAAATACATTAATATATATATTTTAAATAAAAAATATTATTTTATATTAATTTATAAATATGATTAAGTTAAATTTCATTATACATAAATCTCAGGTTCCTCTCCAACGTACTCTCGTCCTTTAGTCCACCCTGCCCTGAATCCAATTTTATTTATTTATTTAATAATGGTACACTCTAAAATGAAAATATAAGAAATTCTTCGAGTCACGGTTATACTATATAACATAACTCTCAACGCCATGTTCTCCTTTTCGATTCTATATCCATTCTAATAGTTCATTCATTTCATCTTTTGGCTTTTTTGTTGGTCAATTCAACGCTATGGTCTTGCATATTATATACTTATAGTCATATTTTAGTAGTTTGCGATTTTTCATTATTATTATTTTTTAAATATGTTTTTAAACATTCATTATAATATTTTGTTAAATATCTATCATGAATATTGATGAAGAATATAAATACTACATGTTGGATGTTGTTATGATCCCATATGATGTTTGTTTGAATCTTGTGATTGTATATTTTATGAAGGCATGTTGTATTGCAATAGTTTTCACTTGGTTGTTTGGAAATACCAAGGATATTTTTTCTGGACTACGCCTCTTGACCTAGAGCATATCCATACTTTATTCTAGGTTACAAGTAAGTCACACTCCTACTTTGTGTAACTCACTTGTATACTTAGACAATTTGTTACCATCTTAACACTTAGTCTTTTAAACATAAATTAATGAAATGTATAAAACAAAGAGAACACTTACAATACAAACAATAGAAACAAATATAGTTGAGTGGCATAAGATGTGCCTAACACATGGCTAAGTTTTATTATTGTGAAACATTTACAATATGAGCACTACTCGCTCGGTTTACAACTTGGGTAAAGTCGCACAACTCGCCTCACCTCACTAACTCACACACAGATTCACCCCACCAGCTTCTCTAATACAACAACTTTCACAACCATTGTGGTGCACCTCAGACGTCCACCCACCACAAACTCACTATCTCTTTTCCATCGCAAGACTTCACCAAGTTAACACAGACTTTGGATCTACCTCATGACATGCCTCACCCATACCTCCGACAAGACTTCCCCAAACTCCCCTTGTGTGTCATACTCTTGGCTATATGTCTTCCATATCTTCACGACTCTACCTTCTATTCTACCTTCCTCGAAAATTTTCCTTGATCACTTTACTTCTTGCTTCTATGCCTCTATCTATATTCCTTCTTGGTTGTGCAACTTGTATTATTTATATGGAGTCCAACAATCTCCTTCACAAACCATCACTTCCTTTGGGTGTCGCTCCCCATTGCGAACCAGTGTGCCCTAAGGAATTGTCGTACCCCTTCAGACCAACATGCCCATGAACCTATTCACTCATTGAACCTTTGTGTCCTTTGGACCAACATGCCCCATCCTTGGGCATGCTTCTCATTTTGATGCACCTCAACCTCTTAGGTAGGCCCTTTCCTTGAACCCATCATTGTGACTCTCTCTAGGTGTGTCGATGTGGTCATCTGATATGACAACCAAACCTAAATCACCAATTACATATCCAAAATACTTGGACCACAATGTAGAAATCCATATGGATAACAATATATAAATTGTATAAGATATGGTTAATTACAACTAAGGGCCCCGTTATATATACTTAGGAAAAGTCCTATTTCATTAATAGCCATGTCTTTTTGATATGACACATCTTTTCATTATGATGTATTTTCATTAATTTATTATTATTATTATTATTTGTTATTTATTATCTATATTATTTAATATATATTTATATTATTTATGTTCATAACATTGCCTTGCTCTTTATAAATGATTTTCCCTCAAAGCATATTGATAAAAATGATTTACGTCTTTACTCTCACTTGTAATTTCTTCTCATAATTATTTGTTCTTGAAGTTGTCTGGATTGATGATACGAGACTATATGAGTTACAAATTATTGAGTAGAACCATTGAATTGTGAAAGATTCAAACCACCCTAATTCATTTTTCTACAAAACTTTGTGGAAACCACTTTTGTGATTTAGGAAATGATAAGATTCCACAATTGTGATTTTCTTTAATATAATAGGAGCTTTGCTTAGCTTCTCAAGCTCATTTTGTCGTTGGATAGTTTGATGCATAATATAATGACCTTTATAGTTTGGATGACGATAAGGCATCTTTGAGTTTTGTGTTTTATTTTTGGAAACCTCCTCTTTTGATACTTCTAATGATATGTCAGTTGATAAGATTTCTTTTGGATTTGTACTGGCTTATTTTTCCATTGTTTGGATTTTTACAGTTGAAAACTTCCCTATTTCAACAAGATCAATCATTGTTCCTTTATCAATCGATGTTTCCTTGCTCGTAAGTTGCTTTAGCATTTCTTGTTGTGACTTCATCTAACCTTTTAACTTCTTAATATATGTGATATAGTTCTAACCATGATTCTTGAGGCAAGAACTTTCTTTGTTTTTATCTACAATAATTTTATCAATTTCTTTTTATATATTTTACATTGACTTTTGATTTTCTTGAAGGAATACTTTTGAGATATCTTTAAGATCTTGTTGTGTTACTGAATCAAGCTCCAATGTGATATCCTATAATGTTATCTTCTTATTCTTGTAAGAGAATGTCATAAAGTTATTTTCCATGTTTAAGATGAAAGTCCCTAGTGTTTCCATCTATGATGAACTTAAGATTATGTCACTGTCAACCTTCCACATGGATTTAACAACGAATTGCAATACAAAAGTATATTCTTTCATCTTTAGTTGTAAATTGCTTATGATATATGTTTTCTTGTTCCACGAATCTATCTCTTCAATTATATTTGACTTAGGAATCAATAATTGGCTAACACATTTGATACTAACATAATTATCATGCTTAGTAGGATCAATACAAATAGTGACATCATTCCATGCACATATCTCTTTGATTCTAAGTAACAGTGACACATTTTCTTGTTGTTTTAGGAAATATTCCTTTTTCCTCATTATCGAACTCCATTTTACTTTCGTTAAATTTTTTCAATATTTCACTAAGCTTGGCACTTTTATAATTTAGATATTATTTTTATAATACCCTTTTTCCAATAATTTTGCGATAAATTCAAGTGATAAATAATACCTTGATTTTAAATGATGGGATTTTCAAGGTACTTCAAATATATTGAGGCTTGAAATTTATTATAAACTTTTCTTAATATATACCACTTTCATTGAACTTTAGAAATCCTTTGTACTCGTTGGTAATCACTTAAGGTTCCTCTAATTAAACAAGGATGGTTGCAAAGAAACTTAGTGTCTGTGTATTCTTGGATGACACCTCATGTCACCATACGCAGGATGACACCTCATGGCACCAAGTTCAGCAGTTCGCTTTTGTTTTCATAAACTTTTTCTACTGCCAAATCCTAGATCTAGAGAAAATTTATATTATTTTAGTGGAGAGTCACACTTCCGAGACATGTATAAATCAAAATATTTTAGTTCAGAAGATCTAATGCAATTTACTTGAAATATATATAATGTGCTTCATCTTTACTATATTTACTATAAAACTTGATGTGCCAAACATTGAAGAGTTTGTGTATTATTAAAAACAATCACCACTTGTTATAATATTGCAGACAAGTGCTAAAGACATGTAACAACTAGTTATTGAGATTTGAAATTTTTTTGCATCCTCCACAAAGCCTTATTTCTATTTTATTATATTAAATCATTTGAAAACATGTGAAGTGGTTAGTTGGCATGCAATAAGGAAATTTATTGTGTTCACATTTGTTTTCAGACACTACTTTGTTGTGTCATAGATAGACATTTCCCTCCACCTGTATGGACACCATGTTTCGGGCCAAATTCGATATGCCCTCTAAGCTGCCCAATTATGGGATGCAGTGCCACCGCCATCGCCATTCTCAGTGTTGATTGAACTAGAAATTCCACCACCATATAGTATCATAATTCTCTAGTTGCTTTTTGTCGGTCAACTTGCTTTGCTACTAACCATCTTTGTTTCCTCTTTTTTTATTCTGAGTGTCTTACCCAAGATCAACGCACGGGAAGGATGGTTGGCTGGTTGGGAAAGCTCTATTATATGGAGATATTATTCTTTACATTCATCTTTTTCAGCTTCTTCAGTACGAACTAAGAATAAGGAATGCAACATGTCATCGCCTGGGACATACACACAGTGCAAGACTTCTGAAAATGTATAGGGTATATTCTTGTATTTCATTTAGATGGGCTTAAGAATAAGTGTGATGGTTTCCATTTGGAAATTGTATGCTCCTTGATTCAACATCAAAATCAAAATGAAAGTGTGCCTTCATTCAGATGTATGAAGGCCTTCTCTAATGTCTTCTATGTCTGGGTTTCATTATTTTTTTTCACTGATGATAAATCACGCACGATTGGATATATTTAATGAAACAAAAGAAGTTATTGGACACTTTAAGGAGTTGTATGAATATGTGAATAACTTGTTTGGACCATTTAGAGAATATCTGCAGAGGATACTCTCCAATGATTTTTCGACTTTCTGCTCGGTATTCTACATCAGAAAGAATGTCCCTATACACCAGGAGTAGTAGAAAGGAAAAACATGCACCAAAGATAAATCCCTCTTGCTTCAAATGTATGTACCTAAAGTACTTCTGGGCTGAAGTAGTTATGACTGCAACATATATCATCAACAAAACTCCTCCATGCGATGCCCTAATGGGAAAGATTCCATGGCAGATTTTGAATGGGGGTGCAAATGATTTGTGTCCAAACTCACTACAAGATCACTTATCTCCCAAGGCTCATGTATGCATCTTCCTAGGGTATTCCCTAATGATGTTTTGATCCTCATACAAAGAAGCTTCATATCTCTCGGCATGTTACATTCGTGGAGGATGAGTCTCTATATTCTGATGATTTGTCTCACGCACTGCCTCATCTCAATCCAGATGTGATACTCTTTTCTTCCCTCGGTTGTTCCCCATGGGGAGACTTTTTATTCGTGAGTGGCACCACAAAATGGTGTTGATAATGATGAATTGAGCCACTCCAACCATTTTTGTTTGGGAATTGATACACTCAAAAAATTTATCAGTTTCATGTAGCACCATATGAACTTGACCAACCATCACCAGTTGCCATCCTTCCTTCTCTGTCAACGAGTTCTAGTAAGACCATCGAGGTATATTCTTTTCCATCTATTTATTTTCCATCTTCCATTATTGTTCATGAGTCTACTAGGATTCATTGATAATGGTCTGATTCATATTGCTCGTTATGTGTCTTATAATTCCTTCTCACCTGAGCATAAGTCCAATTCAAATTTAACTTGAATTCTATTAAAAATTATAACTTGTAGTTTGATTGATTTATGAAAATTCAATTCTTTTTTTTCACTTTAAAAAAGGGTAAGTTTTTAATATTTAAACAAAACATTTATCAATTTATTAAAAAATATAAATTATAAGTCTCATGACATGCAGATGTAGGTTCCAGCCAATTCCTTGCCAGATGGTAGGCATGCAAGTTTTATTTGCTTAGATCAGATATTTTTGTTCCCAGTACAAAAGTTAACTCAACCCCCAAAACAAAATTGTGCTTGTGACTCTACGAAATTTATTTTATTATTTGTAAGAGTGCCAAAAAAATTTGTCATCATCCATATCACATGAGTCGAACCCTACTCCAATATATCCCCACCTGAAAATCTTGGCAATGTTTCTCATTTTTCACCAATCTCTAGAGGACTATTGATTGGAACTGGAAATGAAGATGCATATGCAGAGTGCAAGTTCTTTTTTATATTCCACATAATATCATAGGCGCTAAGCTATTTCTCATCATCTCATGGAAAACTCAATCTCTTGTGATAGCGAGGAGAATATTTCCCCATACAGTTTTGAAAGGCTTAGAATAACACGTCTGATAATAAATCACATTGACCAGTCGAAGAACCAGTCTGGTGGTGTCTCTATGGTGTATGTCAAGAAGCAAGACCAATAGTGGAAGTGGGGGTCTATCTATACGACTACATATAACCAATTGGGATCTACTAAGTATTGTAAGTATCACTAGTCTACAAATCATAATCAATCTAGGAAGGTTAATAAGTGTATGTCTCATCAGTAGAAGTATTTGCAGGCACGAGGCTCAGTCAAAGGCAAAGTGTAAGTCGGCTATGAAGTAGAACTACTAAAACTCTCACTTCAATGACAACTAATGGGTTGAAGGGTATCGTATTAACACAAATAACAACTCAAACCAAACAAATAAATTTCCAAGCAAATGCTATCAAGTGCCAAAATGAAAGGATATGTTATTTCCTTATTCATATTCTAACGTTTAGTATTCATTTGGATCTATGTATTCTATGATCATGTTATCTGAAACGATAATTTCCTTGTCATCATTGCAATATTAGATTATTGTGCTATTAACCCAAAACCTATAAAATCAAAAAATTTGCAATGCAAAGTTATGGGGATTTGCACACCCAGCCAAAGATATGCGCCATGCAGAACGAGAGTGCTGGATTTTTCTATAAGATTACATTTCTTTGAAACTAAATTAAAAATGATCTAATCATTCTCTTTTTTCGAATGAACTGGCATCAGTAGATGGAGTTTCCATGTTACTTCATAATTACATCATATTTGTTGATTACATTTGAACGATTCACAAGGCATCAAATATCTAGAACCTGAAAATCATTGACAACAAGCATGATCAAGTGTTGAAAATCAATAATTCCCAATTACCAAAAGGGGCCTTCCTGGTCAATTTGATACCTTACCGAATATACTCACTATTAAAATCACTTTGCATCTCTCACTACTACATATGGGCAGATTATTCCATGAAATTTTTCCACGTTTCCATTATTTTCATTTATTTTTTTAAATAGGGTGGGATTTTCATCGATATTGCCACGAAAGTTCATTAATATAGTCACAAATAGGTTTTTTAACTTGGTCGATATTTTCGTCACTATTTCCGCGAAAATTTTTCCTATCTCATTGGTAAGTGTTAATGGCTAGTTGACTAGTTGATCTATATATACCTGACTTTAAGAGATTTTGTGACACAATTGTTATAGTTGTGACACTGTCCGTGGCTTTTGTTTGACCTCTTTATTTTTTCCGTCACCCACCAGTTGAATAAATTTAATTCTTGTTTTACATATCTCAGATTTTGAACTTGCAAGGTTAGTATGTTTTTTATTTTTTATGTACTCATTTAACTTGTAAATTTTTGTTCAAATGTCCAAATTTCATGTAGCTTGTTTTTTCCTTGATAATATATTATATGTGTAGTACCATATTTCATGTCTTTGGTTTTCGGATCTAGTTAGTATATTCTATGGAAAAGGGTATGTGGATTCCATAATATTCTAGGTTTATGGAATCCACATACTCTTTTCCTTTCAATTGTAGCTAGAATGTTTCTCTCTTTTCATTGATGAAGATATGGAAGTTCTCTTGAAACTCAACCCTGATCGGTGAAATGATAGTAATTGATTGTCATTTTCTTCTCTCTTTTATTTTTAAGAACTAACAAAACAACACCAACAAAGCTTGATTGAAGCTTTGATACCACTTGTTACATACCTAGTACCCAAATAGGATCACACTTGCATAAATTGAAAATAATATAACAGTGACAATAAGGGTCGGGATACTTGCACACCTAATGGTTGGCTAACAGTTACTAATTCAAATAAATGAAGGAAGAAATCTCCATGAATAAAATCTTGAAGTTGATTGTTATATTGATAAATGATAAGTTATGGTATATATAAGATAGGGAGGAAACTCATGTTTATAACAATAAGATACATAAACACTAACCCTAAACTTATGTTAGGTATATATGTTGTTATTATATAAAGGAAACATTTGTACACATATGACCTTATTATAAAGATGTTATCTATGTCTTGATTAGGCACATAACAATCACTTTTAACTAGCCATCTTCAACCATCTTAGCTTATGGTTAGCCACATTTAACTTTCTTGGCTTATGACTAAGCACCTTTAACAAATGAGCTTATGAGTATATACCATACTCTTCCAATATAAATAAAGTATATTTGTTTTAACTTTCTCAATAAAATCCACATACCCTTTTCTTATATGTGATGTTGTTTCTCTCAATTTTTTATAATCACACGCAATTCTAGATGTACTGATTAACTTTAGTTTGTAGTTGATGTAACTTGTTTATACACTATTAATAAGGAGTATCTAAAATATAAAAAATTCATGACGAAATCTACGATAACATGATGAAATCTACTAGTCAGACAATGAAAAATGAAAACATGCCAAAGTGTCTTAGAAACTAAAACTGTGAGCACTGTAAGTAGCATAAAATTGTGACCATTGTATGTAGATGCAAATCAACACGTCATAATTTAAACTAACCCAACCCAATTGTGGATGACAAGTGGTTGGCATTCTTTTTTTAGTGGTGAATTTCAAAGATTGACATTTTGTCTACTGATGCAGGAGCATCCACACTTAATTAAGCGAGCTAGCGCGTGAAGGCAAAGGAACAGCTGGAAAGACACCAGCATTCAAAATTTTTGAAACCTTGTAATATACGGCTGCGCAAAACATAAATATGTTGATGTGATGAAGCGCACTTATACCTTGCAACGGACCTTGAGTGGAAAATCTCTCGTCCTTAGGTAGCTGAGGCATTTACTTAGATTTAATGCAAGTAGATAGGATAATTAACTGTAGATTAGACAGTTTTACTTTCAAGAGGGAAAACGGAGTATAGACACCATCCCTTGTATCATTGGAGAGTGAGCATTAGATTATAGAGCATTAGCATAGAGAGCAAGAGAGAACAGAGCAGAGAATTTGTGAAGAAACCCCATGTATAGATTGAATTAATAGAAGGGGCTCTTGATTCAATTCCATGGCTGCGTTTGAGTTCTTTGTGTTGTTGATGTTATTTTGTTGCATACTTGCTTCTTTATATGCTTATCTTTTATATGTTGCTTATGTGATTGGTGAGATCGGAAGAGC
>CBVK0100352051.1:0-21607 GCA_900067695.1 Picea abies
AAATGTTTAGGAAGCATTTAATGACCCTTAGTAAAATATGGGCATTACAATGACCACGTGAAACTCCTCACCAAGTGCCTCATACTCCCTTAAATAATATGAAAACCATTCATTCTTCTTCCCAACTGATGAGTGAGGCTCCAACAAGTCATAATGCTCTAACAATCTTGTTAGATTCCTTTGAGTTTCTTGAGAGACTTGCCAATTTTTTTCCATGAGTTCCAGATTTATTTTCATCTTGCTTAAACCCATGAGTGCAAACCCTTCTACCAAATTGCCCTGATGAAATGTAAAGGTGTAAGTGTTGGTCACTTATTGGTAACAATTTGAAAACATCCTTCATGGCTTACCCCTCAGGTTAGGAGGAAAACATGCTTTGATACCATTGTAATATCCCTCACCAATTTGCTGATGGGGTTTAGGACCTTTGAAAAACACTTCCTACTGCTGTCACAATTTTTCCTTGTTGATGTAGAAATTTATATGTATTTATAGGTGATGACTTTCGCCAAACACTTAGGTTGTAGGTTCTATTCCACTGTAATGAGTTTTAGTGTTTGTTGTTTGGTTTCCCCACATGAAGTTTTTGTTAACTTTTACTCACAAAATCAATAAATGTCTCATTCAATGATTTTGTCAAACAATTGGCACATAATGATTTTAGTCTTCAATAGTCAAGCACATTAATACATTTCTCATACATTTTCTCAATGAAACTATAAGCTAAAATATTGTGGTAAGTAAACTTGCAGGGGAATACAAATGACAATGATAACTGGAAAACAATGAATACAATGAACACTTTGAGTTTGGTCTAATGACCTAGGAAAAACCCCAAAGGGGAAAGCCTGTGAGAGAGAGTGTCTTTTTTATTATTATATGCAAAACTACGAAATTTCTCTTCTCTAGCTTACAATAATAAAAACAACAATAAAATCTTTCAAAGTTATCTAAATACACAAGTTACCTTCTTGAAACTCGTTCCCACATATGTTAGAACATGTGTATGACCTATAGTACAATTGCAACAATTAATGGCAACATGAAAAACTGTTTTTGTCCTTGGGAATTGCACCCAACAATCACTGCTCACTGTGTACAGAATGTATGATATAGAAACAACAAGTTTTTTCTTGATTATTGTGATCATAATCTGTCTCGAACTGTGTTCTTCCCTCATGACTTGTACAGACTATTATTAATGTTGTATGGTCTTCTTTTCTCTCTCAATCTCATGTGCATCCTAGACACTAATGCCTTCTCTCTTGAAAAACATACATTTTATATTTGTTCATTAATGACCTAATCTTAACCTCCTTAACTTCTTTTAATCTAATGAATGAGATTCACTCTCATCATTAAAGGCTAGGATTTAACTTCTCGTTAAATACACTTTAAGTCATTAAATAATAGAAAATTCACTTTCAACTTTAAAATATAAAGTCACTTTATAAAATCAAGTTATGACCACTTTTTCACTTTATAAAATGATATTTACATGAGAGACTTTGTAATTTGCCTTTCATACTAGGCATTATCATATGAAAGGGCATCCCAAGCTATAACTTTTAATAGCTTTAAGGGTTGGTAAAGCTTTTAAGGACCTTCAAGTGTTCATTGTGCATACAAAACATTACAACCAAATACCCAAGGAATATCTTGAACAAATATGATATAAGAACAAATGAACATCTCATAAAAATGCTGATTTTATTTAGTCAAACCCGACCTGTTACAACTGGGTAAAAATGTTGGTAAGAACAACTCCCCACCAAGAAAATATACTCAATACAATAAAAAAATAACACCCATCAACTGATATAGCTTTGTTGCAAAGAAAATTGGCCTCATTAATGGAGAAAAAATGGTCCTCCTCAAGCACATAAATTCCGCTCACAAAAGAAAAGCGGCCTAGCTCCAAGAGTGCACCCTCCACACTAGAATCGCCCCTCCTTTCCCAAAGAAATACAACCATCACAACTAAAACTTGTCCCACAAGAGTAACTTGTCCCCCAAGCTGAGAAAACACAACCCACAACGCCAAAAAACACAGCTACAAGCTAACTCATCCTCCTTAAGCAAAATTATCCTCAACTAAAGGAAACATCTCTGCTTAATGAAGCACAATGAAAGATTCGTATGATATTTTCTCTACGATCATCTAGGGTGTATAGTTTCATCACAAAACCCATTCTTCTATTCTAGGGTTTTTCGTCCCAAGAGCCAAAGCTACAAGAGCTCTCTCCAATTCATTTTTAGAAAAATAACAATGCATAATGAGAGAGGGCGCCATCATTCCTCTTTTATTTCCTCGTTCACCCTTTTGCTGACCCTTTTACCTTTTTACACTTAAGTGACTTTTTAATTTAACTTTAGTAAAATCACTTTATTAATTTATTAACCCTTTTACCCCAAAAAGTGATTTATTTGACTTTAAAGCATTTTTGGGCATTGAAAGTCACTTTTTATCATCTCCACCATTTGAAGCTCTTCATCTCGGTTCCAATGAGCTATTACACCAAGGTATCCCTCTTAGATAAATTATTAAAATGACAACCTTAGTGCAATAATAATGTCCATTAATACTCCCAAATTACGAGAATGGTCGAAATGCAATGAAATTGAAATTTGACTGGGCAGAAATGATCCCAATGATAAAAGATGATAAGAGGACCTTTGAAAAACATAATATAACTCCTCCAAACCATACACTCTCACTATTAACCTCAAATTACTCCTTTGGTAAGGCTGAAATAAACCCATAAGGTCATTTACAATTGCAGAGTAAGGGAATAAAAAAATGGGGATATTACTTAATTGTCGATGATAAGGGATGATAACTATCGATGTTCCAATGAGAGAGAGCTCGAAGAATATAAGGGTTTGCATCATAATCAATCTATCATTGGTCTCAAAGTCGCTGAAGTCTATGGTTCGACAGTTGCCGGGGAATTGAATCAAGAGTCCCGGCGACAACAACACGAATAAAATCACCATGACAAGGACTGATCCCCAGTTCGCCATTTTTATCAAATTATGAGATTTCTTACATTGGAAAAGAAAAAGAAAAAGACACACAGATGTACAGAGATTAAATCCTTGCAAGCAAAGATGTGAGCAACTCAGGCGGGTGGATCAAAAGAGGGAGAAGAAATAGGAATCCAGACGGATACCCAAGGTTTGCGTGTTTGAAACTCCTGGAATATGTCTTATATTTAAGAACTGGAATGCACTTGATTTCCTTCGTTAGTCGGTTATGGAAGGATTAGTTCAACATAAAATTCACTTTTGTTGTTTAACCAAAAGAGCCACCGATGAGACAAATCTTTGAGAGGATTACTTTTTCCTGACCGATATCTACATTATGGGTTTTTCATGTTACTTTAAGTGTGTGGGATCTGAATTTTGGCATTCACAACTGTGCAAGCCGATGATATGAAGATGATTGTTGTGCATGTTCTACCAACTGTGCTTGGACAGATGCAAACGTGATGTGAACTATTCCAACTGCTTTGAGCTTGTCTTTTGGTAAATTTTAATGGCAAAAATTATGCATTTCCGGTGCAACTTAAACATTGAATGAACCCAATCCTTTTTTTTTTCCCTTTAAAATTCCCCCTCAAATTAGGTAGGAATTTTGTCTGCAGTTATCGTTTCTCTATGAATTTTTTCTATCTTTTGGACTTGGTCTAAACTTTCTACATTTATTTTTTCTGACTAATTTTGCTCAATATCAATTTTTTTTTTTTGACTAATTTTGCTCAAAATCTGATAAAAAATTCAGAAAATTACATATTTCAGTAGTTGAGATTACATATTCCAAAAAATTACATATTTCAATAGTTGAGATTACGTATTCCAGGTGCTCGAGGTTTTTGAGGGTACTTAATTGATTTATACATTCAAAAATACAATTAAACAATGTAAAATTATGATTTCTCCGATAATTGCATTGTCGGATTAGAGTAAAGAGTAACAATTGCCAAAAAATAAAAAACCTAGAACATTTAGACTAGGCCATTACTTTGACCTTGTCTTTTGGTAAATTTTAATGGAAAAAATTATGCATTTCGAACTTAAACACTAAATGAACAAAAAACAAATTCTTTAAAATTTTCCATCAAATTAAGTAGGTAGGAATTTTTTTTAAAATTATTATTTTATTTGATTGATATAAACTTTGATAATGAAACTTTTTCTTTAGAGATTTATCCATTTTATAAAAGATTTATCCATTTTAAAAGATTGAGATTCTAAAAATTTCAAAAACAAATTGAATACATCTTTGATAATGAAACTTTGTCTTTAAAAATTTATCCATTTTAAAAAATTCAGATTCTCAAAATTTCAAAAACAAATTGAATACATCGAAACAAAATATTTTATCTCATTGAAAAATATCAATTTATTGAAACATTAAAGTAAACTTTAAAAATTTATGCATTTTAGAGGATCTTACTCAAAACATTGAAATGATAATGATAGGCTCGTTTACCCCCTTTAAAAAGTGTGAAAGAAAGATCCTTATCACTTCAACTGCTCCTCCTTTAAAGTGTAAGGTCTAAGCAAGATTCTTATCACTTCAACGTTCTATACACGATTTTTTGAAAGGTGCACAATGTTTGACAACTTTTTGAAAGATGCACAATGTTTGACAACTTAAGCACTATAGAGATTTCATTATGAGTCCGTACAAATTATTAGAAAATATAAGAGGTGGAGATGGAACTATATAGTTTTATATAGTTTTTTAGTGACATTATGTAAATAAAGCCAAATTATGATTTTTTTTTTTTAAATGAATTTTACAAATTATTAGAAAATATAAGAGGTGGAGATCGAACTATACAATTTTAATTTTTTTAATGACATTATGTAAATAAAGCTGAACTATGATTTTTTTTTTTTTTTTAATATATGGTGAAACACTAGTGTAAGATTCAAGTGAGACTCTTATCACTTCAATATTCTTTAACAATTTTGAATATGTATAATGTTTGCTAACTCTAAGTACTATAGAGATATTTTATGATAAGTTTGTATAAATTATCAAAATTATGAGAGACATACTTACATAGTTTTTATGCTATCATGAAAACAAAGGTAAACCATGAAAATGTTTTCATGGTGAAATATTCGTTATGATTCTATTGAAAGTGTATGGTTTCTTCTTTATAATTTTGGGTCACCCTTAGTGCCATGATTCTATGAAAACTTTATGGTTCCATCTCTATAGGTTGGAGGGGTTTCATCATGAAAAATCTTTCATGCTTTCTTACCCATTGTCATGATTCCATTCGTTTTTCATGGTTTCACCCTTGTTGTATTGATTCCATTCTATGAAAAAAAATCCATGATTTCACCCTTGTCGTCATGATTTCATATTACCATGATTTCTTTTCATGGTTTCAACCCTTCTTGTCATGATTCCATAAATTTTTTATGGTATCATCTCCATAGTGCCATCCCTAGCTTAGTGCAATCTTGCACACCCAAAATATTCCCCTTCATTGAGTTTCTTTCACTTTGTTTTTTAGTGCTTTTGTTGCTAGGAGATTCCTAAACATCTATGCCTAGTTATCGGGGTTGTGTGTGTATCAAGAAGGATTTTCAATGGGAAAATTCACTAACATGGTGATCGAGAAGAAGCTACTAAAATCATTATTGAACTTTGAAAGGAACTTGGAGTCAATAAAAATCCCGATGAAAATGATCCGATAATACAACCCGATGATGGAGTTGTGTGATGATACAATCTAATGGAAAACATGATACAATTTGATGGAGTGATGATGAGATATTGACGCAGATTATGGGGAAGTGATTGGAAAATTGAAATCAGGGTGAAAGAGTTTGAGTTTGAATTTGTAATATCCCTCACCAATCTACTAATGTGGTTTAGGACCTTTGACAAACACTTCCTACTACCGTCACAATTTTTTCCTTGTTGTATCAATATGTGTATTGTTGGGTGATGAATTTCATCAAACACTTAGGCTATAGGTTCTATTCCATGATAATGAGTTTTAGTGTTTGTTGTTTGGTTTTCCCACATTCAGTTTTAAAGGTTGGGAAAGATTGCAATTCCCTTTAAGTGTTCATTATGCACACAAAACATCACAACCAAATACCCAAGGAATATCTTGAACAAATATGATATAACAACAAAGGAATATCTCATAAAAATGCTGATTTTATTTAGTTAAACCTGACCTATTACAATTGGGTAAAAATGTTGGTAAGAACAACTCCAGACCAAACAAATATACTCAATACAATTAGCAACTAACACCCATCAACTGATATAACTCTGCTGCAAAGAAAATCAATCTCATTAATGGAGAAAATCGACCCTCCTTTACACATAAAGTCTTCCCACAACAGAAAAATGTCCCAGCTCCAAGAATGCACCCTTCACACTAGAATCGCCCCCCCTTGCCCAAATAAATACATCCACCACAGTTGGAACTCATCCCCCAAGCTGAGAAAACACAACCACAAGCTAACTCATCCTCCTTAATCCAAATCGTTCTCAACCAAAGGAAACCCCTTTGCCCAATGAATCACAATGAAATATATATATATATATATATATATGATCTCTCCTTTATGACCAACTAGGGTGGATAGTTTCACCACCGAACCCAATCTTCTTCTCTAGGGTTTTTCGTCCCAGATAGTTTCACCACCGAACCCAATCTTCTTCTCTAGGGTTTTTCGTCCCATGCTCTAAAGCTACAAGAGCTCTCTCCAATTCATTTTTAGAAAAATAGCAATGCATAATGAGAGAGTGCACCCTCATTCCTCTTTTATTTCCTTGTTCACCCTTTTTCTGACCCTTTTACCCTTTTACACTTAAGTGAATTTTTAATTTAACTTTAATAAAATCACTTTATTAATTTATTAACCCTTTTACTCCAAAAAGTGATTTATTTGACTTTAAAGCATTTTTGGGCATTGAAAGTCACTTTTTTTCCTCTCCACCATTTAGGGCTCTTCGTCCCAGTTCCAATGAGATATTACACCAAGGTACCACTTTTAAATAAATTATTAAAATGACAACTTTAGTACAATCCATTAAATAATGCCCATTAATACTCCCAAATTACGGGAACGGTTAAAATGCAACGAAATCAAAATTTGACTACGCATGAATGATCCCGATGATGAAAGATGATGACCGGACCTTTAAAAGAATCATATAACTCCTCTAAATGCTCGATCTCATTGTTAACCTAAAATTACTCATCTAGTCGGGTTGACATAAACCCATAAGGTCATTTACAACTGCAAAGTAAGGAAATCCAAAAATGGGGTCATTATAGTTGTCGCTTCCCAAAGATTGCTTGTCCTCAAGCAATGCCATCACAACCCCATGATCAACAAGTTGAACCAAACTAAAACTGAGAGTGATCCTTGAGTCCCAAACCAATCTTAAAGATGTGGAGCACCTACCACCCACAATATTTTCCTACAATGTACTAACACAAGAGACCTCTTGAAGGCCACCGATCAGTAGAAAAATCAGATACTGTGAAGAATCACTCCAACCCATAGATAATTGTTCTTCTAGGAAGACAATCCAATGCACTATATAAATAAGCTCCTGATAACAAAATTTGACTCTCCCAGTTGTACCAGCTTCCAAATTGTCAAACCTTGTAATCTCAGGGTCCCATGCTAGTCTCAGGAAGAAACCACCATGCTGACGCTACACTACTATGATCATAACTGTTTGAACCTCATGTCTAGACCATATCCTCCACTCTTGCAACTCCAAGATGTAATACTTGGAAGAATCACCCCCACTATCAGGGATTGTATCCTACAAATGTATCTCAGTGAAGTCCCAAGCTGCAATTTCTCTGCCAAAATCAATCACGGGCAACAAAAATAAAATATCCCCAACCATAACATATAAACCTCAACATATGCCCTCATGTCGCTCCTAGAATGGAGTTGATCAGATGTTGTCAAGGGGATGGTATAGAAGATGTCAACAAAACCATCTCTAAAATCAAACATCTAGGAAAAGCCTCTATGGCTACCAACTAAAAAAGCATCAACAACAATTAATCTCCATGTGTCATAGGGGAAATCCCTAATACTCCAACACACCTAGCCTACTGTACACATCCAGATACCATCCAGATAATCACTCACAACGGACTGCACAATAACTTAGAAGAGCTCAAAATATGTCTTCCCATGGACTGAAGTCACTATCAACAACATCCACCTAGAATCTGCACTTGGATCCCAAATCTTGTGATCAAATCCCATCTCATCATTGGAATTGGAAATAACTCCATCATATCCTCTCAAATCATCCCAAAAATGAAACAAACCAATCATATGAGTTCCTGAAACCCACATCCAAATTAGAAGTCCACTATGTCTCATACCAACTGACTCCAACTGTGCTACACTGATCAACTCCAGGCCAGCTAATATGTACAACTCCTACAAAAATTTCTTGAGAGTTTTGTTGTCGCGATCATGATCATGGTACTCATACAACCTATGGAGCCTAAACGCCTCCCTAAAGAACCACTCTGATAATTGTGATGCCTCATACTTTGATGAAGTTCCTAAAATGTAGTCCTTGTCATGCACCTCCGATAGACCGATACTGAAATCTGTCGACACTCTCTCCCACCTCTATATTGAAATGAGTGTAGACTACCAAAATCCTGATAGGTAGGTATTCTCTGACTCGTTCCGCTTACAAGTCATGCACTCCCTCACATGTCTCCACACATCGTCCTCAAGGCCCTTCCATGAGAAACTCCCTCTGATTTGTTGGTAAGTCTGGAAGTACCCAGGATGCCCTGCCAAGGGTGCATCATGTATAACTCGCATGACCTCTTCTCTAAGTGTGTAATAAAGGATGAAGTATATGTTAGTTCTATAATATATGATATCATCCAACACTCTATACCTGTCATCCTGAATATGTCCATCCATCAACTCGCATGCAACCCAATCCTTGGAATATTCCACCAGAAGGTGGGACTTCCAATCAATTGAAATCCTCGTGAGCCAATCCAATGTGTCATGGATCTCCTCCTGATGTGTCTGCAAATCCTCCATGCTGATCACATGGAAACAATGTAAAACATTCATCATGCCAAGATCCTTGTCCCTGTCCTGATGATAGTCTAATCAAAGATCAACCTTTGGAGAGTACTCTATCCCATGTCTGAATATGCTCTCCATCATGCCCCATGTCTCATCTAACTGTATAAAATGATCCTCCCATGTCCTTTTGTATATGAGGATATCATCAAAGAACACCAACATAAACCCCTGTAGCTGTGGTGCAAAGATGGGGTTCATGCAAGACTGAAAGGTGACAAGTATGTTGGTCAAACCCGATGGTATGACCAAGAACTCATAGTTCCCATAATGACACCCGAAAGTAGTCTAGTGATATCCCAATCGAAGATCAATATTCGAGGAATATATTTATCAATGAAGCTCATCTATCAACTTCTATCACATGGAAAATCCAAACTCAATGGTATGCTCAAAGTCCATGTCAAGAAGTCTCTCTGAAGGAATCGACCCACAATCCCATACTGATGTGTCCACGTCCTCAATATATCCATTCCCACAATAAGTGGGTGCACATACCTCCCTGATGACGGGTCCACAAGGTATATGCTCAACTCCCCCATCTACAATTATGACTTGAACCATTAATGGGCTCCCCAAAATAAGTGGCTCACAATCTCTGGGATGTAGACTATGTGTATATTTAGAAGTCTCTAAGCTATACCTCTCATCAAGCCCATGTAAATATGAATACTCCTAGCGCTCGACCATCACTAGAATCTCCTCCATCAAACCAAAAGTATCACTAACATCCTCATGTGTCCTGACCTCCATAGATGATTGAAATGATGAAGAATGTGCCAAACTCAACTTCATATCAAGCTTATCATGATCATCATGTGTGCAATCAATATTCCCGTCATAAGCACTAGTGCTATCAGCCTCATAGGATGGCTCTAATGGTGTATTGAAGGCTGATGTTTTGTCGACCTCATTGCAAAACTCCTCAATATGAGTATATACAAGCACTTCCCAGAAGTCATCCTAGGTTTCTGTCAAACTTCCCATATGGGGTGAGGAATCCACATCACCAACCACTTTAGATTTGATGGTGAAAAAGTCTTTTAATGACAAGGCTACGTGAAACTCCTCACAAAGCGCCTCATACTCCCTTAAATAATATGACAACCCTTCATTCTTCTTCCCAACTAATGAGTGAGGCTCCAACAACTCATAGTTCTCTAACAATCTTGTCAGATTCCTTTGATTTTCTTGAGAGATTTGCCAAAATTCTGCCATGAGTTCCAAGTTTATCTTCATCTTGTTTAAACCCAGGATTGCAAACATTGCTACCAAATTACCCTGCTGAAATGTAAAGGTATAAGTTCTGGTCATTTGTTGGTAACAATCTGAAAACATCCTTAGTGGTTTACCCCTCAGGCTGGGAGGAAAACATGCTCTGATACCATTGTAATATCCCTCACCAATCTGCTAATGTTGTTTAGGACCTTTGACAAACAATTCCTGCTACTATCACAAATTTTTCCTTGTTGATGTAGCAATTTATGTGTATTTCTGCGTGATGACTTTTGCCAAACACTTAGGCTGTAGGTTCTATTCTACTGTAATGAGTTTAATCTTTGTTGTTTGGTTTTCCCACATGAATTTTTTGTTAACTTTTACTCACAAAATCAATAAATGTCTCATTCAATGGTTTTATCATACACTTGGCACATATAGATTTTAGTCATCAATAGTCAAGCACATTAATACATTTCTCACTTATTTTCTCAATGAAACTATAAGCTAAAGTACCGTGCTAAGTAAACTTGCAAACTTGCGGCGGAATATAAATGACTATGATAACTAGCAAATAGTGAATACAATGAACACTTTGAGTTTGGTCCAATGACCTAGGAAAAACCCTAAAGGGGAAAACCTGTGAGAGAGAGTGTCTTCTTTATTATTATATGCAAATCTCAAAAATATCACAACTCAAAAATTTCTCTTCTCTAGCTTACAATAATAAAAGCAACAATAAATACTTTCAAACTTATCTCAATACACAAGCTCCCTTATTGCAACTCATTCCCACATATGTTAGAACATGTGTATGACCTACAATACAGTTGCAACAATTAATGACAACATGAAATACTATTTTTATCCTTGGGAATCGCACCCAACGATCACTGCTCACTGTGTACACACTGTATGGTATAGAAACAACAAGTTTTTACTTGATTATTGTGCTCAAAATTTGTCTCAAACTGTGTGATTTCCTCACGACCTATACATGTTGTTATTACTATTGTATGATATTCTCTTCTCTCTCAATCTCATGTGCATCTCACACATTGATTCCTTCTCTCTTGAAAAACAAACATTTTATATTTGCTCATTAATGACCTAACCCTAACCTCAACTTATTTTAATCTAATGAGTGATATTCACTCTCACATTAAAGGATATGATTTAACTTCTTGTCAAATACACTTTAAGTCATTAAATAATACAAAAGTCACTTTCAACTTTAAAAATATAAAGTCACTTTATAAAATAAAGTTATGACCACTTTTCAATTTATAAAATAATATTTACATGAGAGAATTTTTAATGTCCATTTCATACTAGGCATTATCATATGAAAGAACATCCCGAGCTATAACTTTCAACACTCCGTCTTAGTGAGTGAGGTCCTTCTGGAACCTCCACCAGGATCCCTCTCCAGATACATCACGATGTCTACTGTAGAAGCTCCCTCTGAATTTGGAGCTTGTCCCGCTATCGATCCTGGACTCTGCATTAGATATCTGTGTCAACTGATCACACGATGCAAAATCTCATCTCGATCCTACTCATCCATTAGTGTTAGATCATACCAGATGACCCTCCTTCCAAAAATAGAAGAAACAACCTCTCGCACACTCCCCTGAATATAAGATTGAATACTTGGTGCCACCTCAATCTTCGAAGCCTCTCGCTCTCCCTCTGTCTATTACACTAATCCAAAATCTGATTTCCACCCAGATCCTACCAACATAGGTTGTCCTTGCACTATGTACATCCCGCCTCTTTGTTCACCAAGCAATAAAGCTCTAATTATATTCTCACTCATCGAATAAATGAAGACATAAACCCGCTTGAATGAGGTAGAATAACCGACATCTTCCAAGGCTGATACCGAGAGGAGGTTTAATCTCATCCATGAAACAAATAGAACCCCATCCACGTCTAGGAGTTATCCAAACCTGAGTTGGAATCTGACTCGACCAACTCCTCTCACCTCATAAGATTCATTCACATACTGTCGTAGACCTATCTCTAAGACGCCGAGGAACACATCCCATGTCCCTGTCATATGTTGAGTTGAGCCACTTTCAACTACCCATGTTCTTGCAATCTCTTACCCATTTCTGTCACTTCTCAAGACAAAGGAGACTAGTGAGAATTCTTTGTCGAATCTCTCAACGAAGTCCTCTACCTAAGATGATGATTCCATCAGAATATCCTTCTCCTTCTTCTTCTTGTTGGGGCATTGTCCCACATAGTAAACAAACTGGTTGCATGTGTAACATCGTACCTTGTTCATGTCCTTCTTTCTGGAAGTAGATCCCTCACTCCCCTTTTTCTTGCCTTTGCTCTTCCCAATAAGAGCCACATTCTCTTCACTTGTACCACCATCTTTCTTCTCCTGATATTTACTCTGAGATCTTTCCTGAATCTCTTCCTAAGTGAAGTCATCCCACATCCTGCTCCAGTCTGGCATTTTTTCTCTACCCATCACACACTTGAAGAACATGTCCCAATCTTTGGTGAAGCCTTTCAAGGAAATACAAACCAACTCAGAATCTACAATGACCTCTCCTACAACTGTCAACTCATCCTTCACCCGAGCCACCCTAATGAGGTAAGAGGCCACACTCTCTCCCTTGGCTGTCCTGGTACTATGCAAATTGTCTTTAAGAGCCATCTTTTGGTTCTCATTCTTGGCTTCAAACATATTCTTTAGTGTATCCCACATTTCTTTGGTTGTTTTCTCAGCCAAATGTGGGATTAGGTGGTCTCTAAATCCATCTAGAATTATCCTTTGTGCTCTTTCTTCCTTCACCTCATGAATGTCTAGAACAATAGGATCAATAGGAACATGCACGCTAGTACTCACAAAACTCCATAGTTTGTTCTCCTTGAGATTAGAGGAAATCAAGGCTTTCCACTGAAGATAGCTCGAAATCTCTTCCAACTTGTCTTCAAATATAATACTTGAGGCCATCTTTCACTGACAACCTGACAAGCAACACTCATTAATTGCGAGTAAATACAACAACACCATTGCTTCCTTCTTCCCCTTAGTTTTCAGACTATCACTTGCACCTACAAGTCAGTTGTATCAACCCACTTGCTATCTCAGAAAGCTCAAAGCTGCCCACTTTCCTTTCAGATCACCTCACTCTGGTACCATGTTAAATTTCACTCACACAATTAATAAATGTCTCATTCAATGATTTGGTCAAACAATTGGAACATATTATTTTATCCTTCAATAGTCAAGCACATTAATGCATTTCTCATACATTTTCTCAATGAAACTATAAGCTAAAATACTGTGCTAAGTAAACTTGCAACGAAATATAAATGACAATGATAACTAGAAAACAATGAATACAATGAATACTTTGAGTTTGGTCCAATGACCGAGGAAAAAACCCAAAGGGGAAAACCTATGAGAGAGTGTGTCTTCTTTATTATTATATGCAAAAATTAGAAATTTCACAACTCAAAAATTTCTCTTTTATAGCTTACAATAATAAAAGCAACAATAAATACTTTCAAACTTATCTTAATACACAAGCTCCCTTATTGAAACTCATGCCCACATATGTTAGAACATGTGTATGACCTACAATACAGTTGCAACAATTAATGACAACATGAAATACTGTTTTTCTCCTTGTGAATCGCACCCAACAATCACTGTTCACTGTGTACGAACTATATGGTATAGAAACAACAAGTTTTTACTTGATTCTTATGCTCAGAATCTGTCTCGAACTATGTGTTTCCCTCAATGTGACTTGTACAGACTGTTATTACTTTTGTATGATCTTCTCTTCTTTCTCAATCTCATGTGCATCTCACACACTGATGCCTTCTCTCTTGAAAAACAAACATTTTATATTTTCTCATTAATGACCTAACCCTAAGCTCAACTTCTTTTAATCTAATGAATGAGATTCACTCTCATCAATAAAGGCTAGGATTTAACTTCTCGTTAAATACACTTTAAGTTGAATTAAATGATACAAAAGTCACTTTCAACTTTAAAATATAAAGTTGGTTTATAAAATAAAGTCATGACCACTTTTCACTGTATAAAATGATATTTACATGAGAGACGTTTTAATGTCTCTTTCAAACTAGGCATTATCATATGAAAGGACATCTCAAGCTATAAATTTCAACAATTTTAAAGGTTGGGAAATGTTTCAATGCCCTTTAAATATTCATTATGCATACAAAACATCACAGTCAAATACCCACTGAATATCTTGAACAAATATGGTATAACAACAAAGGAATATCTCAAAAAAATGTTGATTTTATTTAGTTAAACATGACCTGTTACAACTAGGTAAAAATGTTGGTAAGCACAACTCCCCACCAAACAAATATACTCAATACAATCAACAACTAGCACCCATCAACTGTTATACCTTTGTTGCAAAGAAAATTAGTTCATTAATGGAGAAAAATTGATCCTCCTCTAGCACATAAATTCTGCCCACAAAAGAAAAGTGGCCTAGCTCCAAGAATGCGCCCTCCACACTAGAATCAACCCCCCTTTCCGAAATAAATACAACCACCAGAGCTGGAACTTGTCCCCCAAGCCGAGAAAATGCAACCCACAACACTTAAAAACACAAGTACAAGCTAACTCATCCTCCTTAAGAAAAATCATCCTCAACCAAAGGAAACCCCTCTTCCCAATGAAGAAGAATGAAATATCCGTAAGATATTTTCTCTACGATCAACTAGGGTGGATAGTTTCACCATTGAACCTAATATTCTCTTCTATGGTTTTTCATCCCAAGAGCCAAAGCTACAAGAGCTCACTCCAATTCGTTTTTAGAAAAATAACAATGCATAATGAGAGATGACGCCATCATTCCTCTTTTATTTCCTTGTTCACCCTTTTGATGACCCTTTTACCTTTTTACACTTAAGTGACTTTTAAATTTAACTTTAGTAAAATCACTTTATTAATTTTTAACCCTTTTACTCAAAAAAGTGATTTATTTGACTTTAAAGCATTTTTGGGCACTGGAAGTCACTTTTTATCCTCTCCACCATTTAGAGCTCTTCGTCTCGGTTCCAACGAGCTATTACACAAAGATACCCCTCTTAGATAAATTATCAAAATGACAACCTTAGTGCGATCCATTAAATAATGTCCATTAATACTCCCAAATTACAGGAACAATCGAAATGCAACGAAATCGAAATATGAGTGCGCATGAATGATCCAGATGATGAAAGATGGTAAGTGGGCCTATGAAAACATCATATAACTCCTCCAAACCACCTGAGCTCACTGTTAACATCAAATTACCCCTTTGTTGAGGCTGACATAAACCCATAAGGTCTTTTACAACTGCAGAGTAAGGGAATAAAAAAATGGGGACATTATATAATTGTCGATGATAAGAACCGATAACTATCAACATTCCAATGACCTCAAGAAGTTGAAGTGGTTGACATTTCATTGCAATGATTACAAATCTTTGTGTATAATTTGAACCTCAAATAATGAAGAGGGGATATTAACCTTTGGAATAACAATACAAGAGAGCTTGAGAGATAAAACTCTCAGAATTATCCCTTGATTGTAATAAGGATTGAGAGCATTAACCATTAAAAGATTTAATAAAGAAATTGGTTTCCTTTTCATTTTCTTCATCTATTCTTGGTGTTATTTGCATATGATTCTGTGAATGTGTTTTGCTACAGACTTATCCAATCAGTCTCTGTGTTTGAACCAATTAGTCTTTTTTCTTTCTTCATTAAAATGCAATCAACTATAATACATTTATATTTATTCTATAACCCCACCCCTTCTAAATTTATCTATCTTGTAGACATTAACTTTATTCACATACATTATCGATATCAATTTACTTATATCAATATATTTGAAAATCCATACCTTTATTTTCAATTTCATTTATGTGTACTACTACCATTATGAAATGCAAATGCAATAAGATAAATGAGATGATTTATTTTTTAAGATTTATTCATTATTTATATGCATTACCAATATCAATTTATCTTTTCTCAATATATATTTTTAAATTATTATTATTATTTTAACTTTCAATTATGTTTACCATGAAAAAATTAATATAAAAACAAGATAAATGAAATAATTTATTCTCTACTCTACTTCCTCATTATTCATATTTTTAATTATCAAACTATAATAAAATGTGAAAATATAATTTGTGTACATTATTTCTTAACCTTTTTCAATAATATGTTATTTATTTATTCATTATTAACCATTCACGATTCTCAATAAGTGCTTCTTATGTTTAATTGTGGATAGACATCCTTTAAAAACTTAAAGATGTTTATTTTTCTTCGTTGAGCGATTGTTTGGTTTAAAAATTGCCCAAATGCAGCCTACATTGTAGCAATAATATTTTTATTGCTATATAAAACTTGTGTTTTGAAGGGCATAAAATTAGAAATGCATATTATTGTTTTTTTAATGAAGTGGGTTTAGAGAAGATATATTTATATAATTATTTTACAAGTTAAATGAAAAAAATTAGATTAAAATAATAATGATTCAAAACCATATTTTTTTATTAATTTTGATGACATAAATTTTAATGCATGTTCGTCAAAATTTTATGCTATAATCTCTCGCCAATGAAAGTATTTGAATCCATCCAACATCTCAAAAAATTCTCGGCATTGAAAGTATTTGAATCGATCCAACAACACAAAAAACATATTGAATCAATAAAATTTGGAATTTGTATTTAAATAGTTCTTATAATACTCCCAAAAGTTGGAGAATTTGAGGTTTGTTTGGATGGAAAGAAAGCGGTAGATAATTAGAGATTAAAATTTTGTTTATATTTTGCATCAACATCTTTTCAAATCTTCCTTGAAATTTCTTCGAAGTGGATGGTTTGAAAAACACTATAATCGAGTCATTTTTGGTTACAGTGTTTTTTTTGGTGAGTCAAAGTTTCATCTTTTCTATTAGTTTTTTTAAAAGTCTGATGATTTGGGTCATCTTAAAATCTGCCAAAATCTTAGGGTTAAAGTTTCATGCACAAACTTCCCAACAAAGGGGTAGAATTCTGACTTTTGACATAGTTCCTACCGGTCAATTTTTACTGGAAAAACAAGGCAGTGTGAATGCCCCCTTATCCCACACTTTTGCAAAAATAGTCAAACATCACGATGGAGGAGATCATGTCGCCTCTCTATATGTCAATCCAATGTTTTTGTTGTTGTTGATTTTTGGTGGAAATATATGTGAGAGTAAGTTTAGTGGATTTGAAATGGAATGAAAAAATCACGGAGTCTTCACTCAATGAACTTATAGCATAGCATGTGCATTCGTGGGATATTAAAGAATACCCCCAATTTCACTAGATATTGAGAAATACCTCCCAAAATCCCTTTGTTGAACCCCACTCTCAATACATCTTTCCAATAAAAAAGAACCCATATTTTTATACCCCTTTTTATACCCTCCAATACCTATAAACCCCTTGATACCCCACATCTCCTCCCTCCTTCGCCCAAATACTTACAATCTATTGACTTTATTTTTCACAATTTAAACCCCCCTTTATGAATGTCTGTGACAAAATATTGGTCAACAAGGTGAAGCCCCCGTGGACAAAATCAAGAAGCAGAGTATTTGATTTTTTTGTGGAAATATGGCAAAGTAAGTTTAGTGGGATATATTGATTTTCACCATTATGCGTGTCGATCAAAATGATCGAATGAATGATTACAACCCCTTATTCTTCACTTCTCCGGCTTGATGATGGTGAAGACACACCCCTCACATCCTCACTATCTCTCTCTTTCCATCTATAAATACTTGTGAAAATCC
Organism: Picea abies; assembly: GCA_900067695.1. Lineage (NCBI taxonomy): Eukaryota > Viridiplantae > Streptophyta > Pinopsida > Pinales > Pinaceae > Picea > Picea abies. The sequence continues at coordinate 18,200 of CBVK0100352051.1, forward strand.
TATTGATGCAACTGCAATAATTCTCCTCTGCATTTTCACCTCCTGTTGATGCTCCGCTCCCTCTTGTGATATGTTGTTTCTCCAACACATCAACGAACTCCCTATCTCTCTCCATTTTAAGAAGTTTTGAGAAGGCAAATAGCACTACAATTCTCTTCCTTCATTCTCCCCACATCACTATTTTCATATTGAGCACCATATCGTTTCTCTATTTTGTTTGCACTATGTTGTTTCTCTTTTTCATTACTTCCTTTTCCAACATAGTTATTAACTTGATGAGAACTCTCAAGATTTCTTTCTTTTTAGAGGTTACATTTAGTCACTATTTTTACCCTGTTTCAAAAAGTGTTGTCACCAGTAACACCCATCTTTTTTGAGGTCAAAATTACAAAATTTTGCAACTATGATTTGTAAAGTTGCAAGCAAAACCGTTAAAATCGACCCTCAAAATGAAAATTGGTGTTATTGGTAGCACCTTTTTTTTTCAAGGTTAAAATTACAACTTGTTTGAAACCACGACCTTGACAACTGGTATCTATTAAAGTAAATATTAGCTTATAATGGTCAATTATATATTAGACTTAGACATTAATAAATTCAACTTGACTTTAGATTATTTTATGCTTTTATGTCTTATTTCACTTTATTGTGTTTCTCGATCTATCTTACATTCATAAAGTGGATTGACTTGACTTGTTTGTAATCATATATAAGAAGGATTTCACTTTCTCATTAAATATACAATACGGAGAACTCTTTCGAGTTATCTTGGTTTCTTTATGTGATCGATTTCCGTAATATGGTATCAGAGACCAACATTCTAGAAGTCGTATCAAGAGTCTCGGGCCTTTGAAAGACAAGGTTCCACTTTTGTGTCTTCAATATTTTTGAAGCCATATCAAGAGTCTTGGGCCTTTGAAAGACAAGGTTTCCACTCTCGCTACTTCAATAGTTTGGGTGCCATAAAGTCTATGCGAGTGTGAAGACTTAGGAACTGCTGCCAACAGAGACAGATCAATGGATCGCTAGCGTAGCACATCAAAGAACCAAAAGGGTTTCACTGAAACTAGATTTTCTTAGATCGATGTATTTTTGCGCTATTTTGGGGTAGATTTATTATAAACATGCAAGTTTTTTAGCATATTAATCTATTTTTTTTTGGTTACTTTTAACCTTTACCTATAATGGCATCTTTACCCAACATTATGCTGGAAGGGAGTCAAAGGTTCAAAGGTAAGAATTACAACATATGGAAATAGCGGATGCTGACCATTTTTTAGTACATGTGCCTAAAAAATATTGTCCTTGGTAAACTTACTTGGCCTGAAGTTGTAGGTAAAGACTAGGATAAATTTGATGAGAAAGATAGAGAACTTGTGATGTTGATTAAGTTGTATGTGACAAATGATATGCTTACCAAGGTCCATATAGGTAAGACTTCGTCGGTGATCTGGACACATTTGCATGAGACATTGGACAAATGTAGAGCCTTTTCCCAAAGAACACATTGTTTTCGATGATGATATATGAGCATGCATCCCTCCAGGAGCATCACAAGAGATTTTGTTCGAGATAAAAAATATCCAAGAACAATTGATGACCATTGATCGAAATATGAAGGATGAATATATGGTGGTAATCACACTAAGAAAATTACCACGTGCTTATGAGTGCTTTATTGAGACCCTAAACATCAGTTCCACGAATGTTGACCTGATGTTTGATGACTTTTGCAATAATCTCTTACAATAGGACAAATGGAAGAAACAGTTTGGTAGTAGCCATGAGACAGAGGGTTCTGAGTAGGTCTTTGCTTCCAAATTAAAGGGCAAAGGTAAATAGGATAAGAACACAAGACAGAGCGGCAGAGAGGATGTCACCAAGGATCACAAGACCATTAAATGTCATTATTGTGGCAAGGAGATCCATGTGAAGAAGCATTGCAGAAAGAGGCTGGTTGACTAGAAAACCAATCAGGGAGGGCCTTAGTAGTGGGCTCATGTCGAATAACATACAGAGGAGAAGGAGTCATTTTTGTATGCATTTATGGCCATGACACAAGCATATAATCCGAGGTCATTTGCTTGGTTCATAAATTCAGGTGCATCACATTATTTCACCAATATGAACAATTAGTTGACATAGCACATGCCTTGTTCTTCTAAGGATTCATTGATATTTGGTGGTAGTGAGGAGTATACAGTCGTTGGAAAAGGAAATTATGTGCAAATTTCCTTTGGAGCAAAAATGCCAATCTTCCTCAATGTATACTATGTGCATGTATGGAGCTTAATATGCTTTTATTTAGTTATATTATGCGGAACAAACCCCAACTAGATGTCAAATTTAGTAATCACAAGTGCTACATAGTTGACTAGGAGACCAAGAAGATTGTTTCTCTTGGTGTTGATGGCCAAAAATTGTTTAGACTGATGGATATTGGATAGGTCAGAGGGCATGCACTAGCAACCAAGAGTGCATCAAATATCAGTATACTATGGCATCAAAGGTATGTACACTTCAACTTGACCTACCTCTCTCAGTTGGCATGAGACAATCTGGTAGATGGACTTTCGAACATTCAACAACAGATCCAGGGAGTTTGTGGAGCTTTCCAACAGGGAAGCAACACATAACACCATTTGATGAAGGAAAATCATGGAGAGCACAAAGAGTCCTTCAACTGGTTAATGCATACATTTGTGGACCAATGAACATGGCATCAACCACCGATGCCAAGTATTTCCTTCTGTTTATTGAGGATTATAACAGGAAAATGTGGGTGTATATTTTGAAATTGAAATCTAAAGTGTTTAATGAATTTCAAAATTTCAAATCCTTAGTAGAAAAAGAGTTAGGTTGTCACATCACCTCTCTTAGGCCTGATAATGGTGGTGAATTCTATTCCGAAGAATTCAATAACTTTTGTGCTAAACATGGGATCAAAAGATAGTTCATGTGCTAAACATGGGATCAAAAGATAGTTCACTACACCTTACACTCCACATAAGAATGGAGTGAATGAAAGGTGGAACCACACTATCACATAGATGGCTAGGTGTATGTTGCAGAACATGTGTGTTCTAAATAGGTTTTGGGTTGAGGTAGTGTTCACAACAATGCACTTGTTGAATAGATCTCCAACAATGGCGGTGAAGTAGAAGACTCTAGAGGAAGCATGGTATGGAATAAAGCCCAAAGTTGGTCATCTTAAATTCTATGGTTCTACTGTCTACACTTGGATTCCAGATGAAAAGTAAACTAAGTTAGATCCAAAGAGAAAAAATATGGTGATCATAGGATACAACGAAAATCATAAATCCTATAGGTTGGTTGATATCGACACCAATAAGGTGAGTTTTAGTAGAGATGTTGTTGTTGATGAGGAATTTGGACCTTTACACACTT
>CBVK0100352052.1:0-21605 GCA_900067695.1 Picea abies
GCTCTTCCGATCTCACCATGTGGCCCAGTCATGGGCTACCATGTCGCACCCTCTGGTTGGCTCTCCGGCATTGTGTAAAATTTTGGGGTCTCCACCGAAGTCGAACCCCCGACCTCCACCATGCTACGGACTGGTAGGACTGGGCTAACCACCCACACCACTATTGGTTCTTAACAACCATATGGCAATGAATTTATTTAATTTTGTTTAAAGGTTTAAATGGAGGCGGAAAGGGCTGGGGCTTAGCCCCAGCCCATGGTTCAATATATTTATGCGACCACAAAGTTTGGGGCATGGGGGCCACGGATAGGGGCGCACCCTCCGCCATAATACCAGGGGTAAGACCATAGGCCAAGCGCGAGGATAGGAGGCATGGTCCTATGGAATAGTGCAATGTGACCAGATATGTCAGGATAAGGGGGCCAGCGCACAGCCCTATGGGATGGCGCTTGGCCACATCATTTCCATGTGACCTTATTTTAAGGGCCAGTGCATGGGCACGTGGCCACATTGAGCACCTTAATATGACCAGAGGGCCAGCCAAAAGGGGGATACACCCTACATTATTGCAAAGTGGGTTTTTACTATAATGTTTTGGATTTTTAATTGATTTTTATGCCTGTAATAGAGGATTTGGGCCATTTTTGGGAGATATTGGGCATTTTTGGAGGCCAGATTTTGGGGATGGATAACCAACTTTAGATCTATAAAAACCAGGCTTGTTTGAGGCCATGGAGGACAGTCAGAGAATATTTATGCTGAAGGGAAGCCGAGCCAAAGCCATTTTTATGCAAGGAAGTTGTTGAGGAGCAAACGCTTACGGGCCATTTCTGGGAGCTCCGGTCATCCGTTTTGCATGTCGTTTTTTCCGCTGGGTTCTAGAGATCTAGAAGAACATGACCAGATTAGTCTTGTAGCCAATTGGCACTACTGTGATGTATTTTTTGAGCTTTGAACAGAAATAAAGAAGCTTCCCCCACTGAGACAAAGGCCTGGAGACGTAGGCAACGTTGTGTCGAACTCCGTTATCACTTCTCTTGTTATGGTTTTTTATTTATTACTTCATTTCAGAACTGCATATATGTATATGGTTGTATTAATTCCTCTTATTTCCTCATTCTTTCATTAAGCTTCTCAAATGGTTAATTAACACATGCAATTAAAAACTCAACCACAGTCATTAAAAGATCTTTGTGGATCACATTGAATACCCAAGGTCTTTTGCAGAATTGTCACATATTTTTAGTTCTGGATTTCAACAAACTTGTCACCCTGATATCACTCAATTATACACTTTATCACCAGCCTCCTTAGATAAGGAAGAAACTACTGAACTTGTTGATATTATCCCAGGAAAACCCTTGTATATCAACTCTAGTTTGGAACCAGAACAAAAGACACAAATGATTGAAATGCTCCAAAGACAATTTGATTCCTTTGCATGGGATTATGTAGACATGAAAGGAATCCACCTTGATACATGCACACATCATATCTACACTAATGACCAAATCAGACCAGTCAGACAGCCTCAGTGAAGGATGAATCCAGTCCTTAATGATATTGTAAAAGGGGAATTGCAAAAACTCCTTTGAGCCAATCTCATATACTCCATTTCAAATAGTCAATGGGTATATCCACTTGTCATAGTTCCCAAGAAAAATGGTAAGTGGAGGATATGTGTAGACTTATGGGAGTTAAAAAAAGCCACCCATAGGGATTACTTTCCCTTACCATTTATTGATCAGGTGTTGGATACCCTGTCCGGAAAGAACTATTTTTCATTCTTGGATGGGTTTAGTGGTTACAACTAGATACAAATAGCACCCGAAGACCAGGAGAAGACCACTTTCACCTACCTTTAGGGCACATATGCTTATAGGGTGCTCCCTTTTGGACATTGCAATGCCCAAGCCACTCTTCAAAGAGTTGTCCTATCCATTTTCTCTGACTTGACCAATGATTGTGTGGAAGTCCACATGGATGACTTTACAGTCCATGGACAAGACTTCTAGGAAGCATTGGCCAGTTTAGAGAAATTCTTGATTAGGTGTAAGGAAACTAACCTTTCCTTAAGTAATGAAAAATAAAAAATGATGCTCACTGAAGGTATTTTTTTAGGACATTGCATTTCCCGTTCTGGCATGAGAGTTGATCCGGAAAAAAATTATATCATCACACAAATCAGAATACCTTCCTCACAAAAGGAAGTCCGCAGCTTTTTAGGACATGTTGGCTACTATAGAAGATTCATTCCAAATTTTACAAGCCTATCTACCCCATTATTTAAATTATTATCTAAAAAAGTTGAATTTAAGTGGGATGATGAATGCCAAATATCTTTTGAAATTCTAAAACAAAAAACGTCAACTACCCCTGTATTAAGAGGACCAAATTGGTCCCTTCCTTTTCATATCCGTATCGATGCCTCAGACATAACCCTTGGGGCAGTCCTTGGACAAAGAGAAAATCAAATGCCCTATGTTATTTACTTCGTCAGCAAAAATATGTCTCCAGCTGAATTTAATTATACGGTCACAGAAAAAGAATTGCTAGTTGTAGTCCCTGCTATCAATAAATTTAGACACTATATTACAGGATATCAAGCGTTTGTACACACTGATCATTCATCCATCCGATTCTTAATTAACAAACCTATAACAAATCCTAGAGTTACAAGATGGCTCTTATTATTACAAGAGTTTAATATCAACATTATTGATAGACCTGGTAAAGATAATCTTGCGGATGATTTCTTATCTAGAATGATTCATCTGGGAGATAATGCACCAGTAGAAGATACCTTTCCTGATGAAAATTTATTTGCTATTTCTACATTCACTCCAAGGTATGCAGATGACGCTAACTATCTTGTGACAAGGAAGATGCCTCAAAAATTGTCTCCTAGAGAAAAACAAAAAGTAATTCAACTAAGTGCAAATTACATGTGGCATGATGATTGCCTCTACAAAACAGGACCAGATTTGGTGATCAGGAGATGTGTAAGGGAAGATGAAATTCATGATATTTTACAAGCCTGCCATGATGGCCCTTGTGGAGGACACTTCATAGACAAAAGGACTACTTACAAAGTTCTGCAATCAGGTTACTACTAGCCCCATATTTTTAGAGATGCTAAAACCTATGTATCCAATTGTGATGAATGTCAACGAATGGGTAAGCCTACTGCACGAGACCAAATGCCACTTCAAGACCAAGTAGTTATTGAACCATTTGAGAAATGGGCATTAGATTTTGTAGGGCCCATTAACCCTGCATCTAAAAGAAAAAGGATATACTTGTATGCACTGACTATGTGACTAAATGGGTTGAAGCAAAAGATTTACCAGTTGCAAGTGAACAATCAGTGGTAGATTTCCTTTTTAATGATATCTTTACTAGATTTGGTGTACCTCGAGAAATTGTGATTGATCAGGGAACTCAATTTACCTCTCATCTAGTCAAAGATGTTATAGAACAGTACCAAATCAAACACAGGAAATCTACACCCTATCATCCACAAGCAAATGGACAAGTAGAATCTACCAACAAAGTTATTGAGTACATTCTTACCAAAATAGTACAGTTGCACCATAAGGATTGGGTTGATAGATTATTAGAAGCCTTATGGGATTATAGAATCACTTGGAGGAATACAACAGGACATACACCCTATGAGTTAGTGTATGGGAAGCAGGTGCTTCTCCCCATAGAATTTCAGATCAAAACCTTCAGGACTGCAGTACAAGTTGGCATGAACTTGGATGAATCCCAACAACAAAGACTCTTGCAGCTTAATGAGTTGGATGAAACCAGGTAGGAAGCACTTTAAAGGATTACCCTCATTCAAGAACAGAGAACAAAATGGCATGACAAGTATCTCAAAAAGAAAAAATTTCAACAAGGAGATTGGGCCCTATTGTATGACAGCAGATTCAAGAACTTCAAAGGTAAGTTAACCACCCGTTGGATGGGACCTTATGAAATTGACACTATCTACGATAATGGTTCAATCAGGATAAAGACAATTGATGAACAACAGACACCACTACTTGTGAATGGTCACCGGTTGCGAGTTTACAACAAACCTCTGTCAAAAGAAGAATTCTTGACTCGTATATTACAGAATTCAGACATACAGATGATTAGTAAAAAAGGAGATCCTCCTACTAACCCACATTGATTGATTGGTTTATCTGAAACTTTTTGTACATAGGTGTGGATTGAATTTCGTTAATAAGTTGAAGGTAATAGGAGACTCTTACCTCCTTTTGTTTTACTTTCGAAAATTTTATTTTCTTTTGTAAGAAAATTTTTATAATCTATTTGATCCTTCATGAACTTGTTAAACATCAGTTGTAGGCATCAACAATATTTTGTTCTGTTTAGGTACCAGAAATCCTGTTCTGGTCCAGTACCAGTCCGGTACCAGAGTCTGTCCTTCTTCAGTACTATCAAGACACATTACCTAATTGACAAAGCATACTACGCATATTTCAAAATCTTATGTCAATTATTCTGAAGTATGAAGCCATGCAACAACCACTTAAGATGGAACCACAAAGCCAAATGCAGTATCAAATGGCATCCCTTATGTTGACAACTAAAGGGAAGTATTTTAATTTCTTTTGGTTTTGTTGTTGAGAAGAATTTTAATTTCTTTTGGTTCTGTTGCTCAGAAGAACTTTAATTTATTTTGGTTTTGTTGCTTAAAAACAAAATAAAAAGAGGAACACATTCTTTACCTATGATTGCTCAAAGAACCATAATCCACTTCAAAGACTAGAAGCTTCCTTTACCCAGTATTCCAGCATGATTTAAAGGAAAAAATATATTAGCCTATAAGCAACTATCTCACCCTAACCAGACTTCAATAGTATTCATTGGATTATCTTATTAAAGAGTAACATATGAGTATATGAACACTCTCTACCTTGGGCACACTACCAAAACTTTTATGGCAGAGGATGTACCAGTACCCTAAGGAAACTTTAGGTCATTCTCTTATGGACAACTTCAGACAAAATTATACATCTAGATCACTCTAAAGAAATAATGTGCATAAAAGTTTATTTTTCCTTCAGACAAATCTTTAACAGACATACAAAAGAAGAGTATATGCCTTCCAACCCAATACCATCCCACCCTGTAAAACAATTTTCAGATGAACCTCCCCTGTCACTATGCAAGTCACCCTTTAATACAAACCAAAATAGGTGACTATGGACAAGAAGCCTCTGATGGAAAAAGGGTTTAAGAGACTAACCCGCCGGGATACTGAACAGGTATGTTGGCAGCGGGTATCGGTTTGTGGTATGACTAGGCAAACCCATCAGGGTACTGAATAGGCCTATTGGCAATGGGGCATTCTTCCTGGGGAAGGCACCTCTCACTAATTATCACAACTACCCCACCAGAGTACTGAACAGGCTTGCTGGCAGTGGGTTCTAGTTGAAAAATGTCTCATCTATACTTGTCTGATTGAAAAATTCACTTTTTGTCATCTAAAACAAAAAGAGTAAAGGTCATTATTTGATTTCATGAGATACAAAACTCCAGATGAATCAGCAACATAATTACTCCAAGCAAATGTCCATTTGAGAATCACCCTAAGTCAACTTACCAGTCTGACATCCAGGGATGATTTTAGGGGCTAAATTTCGCTCATGGGCTAATTTTCCATGGTTTTTCCATAAACGAGATTCGCTGTTTTAAAAATGATTTGCTGAAATTCTATAGGATAAAATTATTTTACCTTAAAAATCGTCAAAATTTTATAAAAAACTATATAAAATACTTAGAAATTTGAATATTTTTACAAAAATATTGCCAAACATTTATAGTTGACATATGAAGGATTAGTAATATTCGCCAAGGTTTCTACATTTTAAAATAAATTTCCATCCTTAAAATCATCCTTGCTGACATCTAAAGCATACACTATCTAAGAAGGAAACTTCTTAAGAGTGGAGCCCTAACTAGGGAGTCTAATCTACTTATATTGTGAAATTTATCTTTAACAACCAATGATAGTAAATCTTTGAAGCAAGTTAGGTGGGATTTGTTCTTTTGGAAAATATATATATTCCCCTGTTTCACTGCTAAATTCTACTTCTGTCAATAATCCATTAAAACAAGGGAAATTTCATTTTTGGCATGAGATCATATGATAAGTGATAAGTTGTACTTCTAAAATTTGATTGGTTTCTGTTGCTCTTATCATCTTTTCTCTATTATGATATAAAATGTTGAATCTTCTTGCCTACAGATATACAACATCTTCGGCATGGGGGAAGGTCAAAGAGCCCCTTCAGAACTCTTTTCCAGACTCATATAATCCACCTACAGAACCAAATACAAGGAAGATAAGCACATAATAACAGAAGTACAGGACATTCTCGTACCAAGTTTTCAAGAAGCTTCAGTCTAAAAGGATGAATTTTGACAATTTACAAGCATGCACACATGCTATGGGTATCGATCATACAAAGGTGAAAGCAAAGGTAACATGGTATTTATTTTCCTATGCTCATAAAACTACAATAAGTATGAAAAGATATACTCGATCTTGTGACCATAGTATTAAACCCATGCGCCTATCCCTCATACCCATATGCCTAAACCTAATTAATCCTCTCATAGCTCTTGAACATGGTTAAAGGCAAAAATCATATCAAAATATGAAGCATGCATAGCAATGATAAGCCATGAATATATTTCGTCCTTAAGAAAATTCACGAACCCATCTTATATCATGAACCATGACCTAACATCAAATTCACCACCTGAACGTCCAATCACCTATCCCAAAATGATGCCTTGAACACTCGACATCTTATCCTCATCATTACAGTAACGGGTAGAAATTAAATGGCTTATCTGGTGGCGAAGCCATCCAGGTAAGCCTCATCTGGTCATAATTTTATGGAATCCTTTCTTAAACTTACCATTCGCATTACTAGCAACATCACCATATTCCCCCTTGTCGTGAGCTTTCTCCAGTCCCGAGCCTACTCCTTTCCGGTACCAAACCCTTCATCAAGTAACTAAACCCTTGTGCTATAGTCCGATTCTTTTCTCAACTTATAACGATGGTCGTTACTAGACACAAACCGGTTTTCCAAATTTATAGGGAAATCAAGGAGTACCAACTATGTCAAGAAAAATATGCTAGATTGGGGTGGATACCATTTCTGGAAAAATTTACTGGCTGGCACGAGAAGATTTCTTAGGAATTTATACAGATCTATGATGGAGAGATTGCACATATAGGAAATCTACAACTGATAATTAATGAAGCAACCTTAAGGGAGGTTATGGGACTACCTAGCAGAGGAGCCAAATACTTCAAAGGTGTAGGAGTTAACAAAGAAATGTGCTAACAATTCTTGAAGGCAGATCATCAGCACCCTGACTGGAAGAAGGGGATCCCTAGGAACTACATCAAAGAAGAATACAATCCAATGATTACCAGTCTTCGACGATTTGTCACCTATGAAGGCAGGTATGCCATGACCTTCATTTATCATCTTAGGCTTCTATTACATTTTGGAGGAGGCCCTGAAATTGATTTTCCATATTTTCTATGGATGAGTTTGAATAAAATGGTAAGAGGTGTTAAATCCACCTCCAAAACAGAGAAGACTAGAATTTACCATCAAGGTCTCATTAAAATGCTAGTTTTACATGACCTTAGGAAACAAAGGATTAGTTGGAAAACCCTTATCACACAATACCTTCCCACAGAAAACAAATCTGTGGAGGAAACCCAGCATGGTCCAAATAAAAGTAAGGAACCCCAAGAGAAAAAGAGCAAGAAGGATAAGACAACTCCACCATCATCTAGGGCAGTGAGCCAACATGAAAAAGCAGGGTCCTCTTCCACAGTCAACAAGACTTCTAAAAGCTCTGAATCAAAAGGTAAAAACAAAATAGTAGAGGAGACTTCAACGGTGGCAGTTGAGATAAAGGACCATCAGAAAATAGTGAAGAAAGGGAAGCCTAGCTCAGAAACTAAAAGTAAATAGTCTGTGGCACAACCCCCTATCACCATTTCACGATTAGAAAAGAAGAAAAGGAAGCATGTGAGCATCCCTGATCCGGTACCTCCTTGTAAAAGAACTACGAGGAGCATGGAAAAGAAGGGAAAAACAATAGCCAGTCCTCATACATAGGAAGATCCAATCGACCTTACCTCCCCTTCTAAGGATTTACCAATCCAAGATGACATCCCTAGTTTGACCGAGGAGCAAGCTACTATTACTCTATGTGGGATGAGGGAGGAAGTTGAGGAAAGGGAGTGCATCCAGCCAATAATGATGGAGTCAACAAAGACCTTGACAAAAGAACAAATGAAGAAAAGGATTGGGGAATTGAAAAAACAAAATCAGGAACTCCAATAGGAAGTGAAGGAATATCAACTCTCAGACAGGTATATCAAAAAGGAAAATGAGCATTTGAAAGCAACCAGCCAACAAATTCAAGATGACCATGAAGAGACTTCTAACAAAATCAAGAAGGTATTACAACTCCTACAATACGTTAGGGTCATCAAAAAGGAGCTGAAAGAAGAGGCTTCAGCCATCAACATCATTGATCCACCAAAGTAAAGAACATAGTCTCAAGTTTTGAAAAATTTTGGGTTGTTTTCAAGTGCATGAGGACATGCAATGATTTTGGCATGGGGGAATGTTGAGACCCAAAATTGACATCTCCATTACCCTATTATACTCTTCACCTATACCTTTTTGACCTACCTAAAGCTTGAGTGAATGACAAGAACACTACCATTTTCCAGTAATAAGGTCATAAGGTGAAGTATGGTTAATTCATGCATTTTGTGGTTTATAGAGTTAAGGAATTAAATATTTCATGTACTAATGCTCAATTTGTCATATGTGAATCTTTTACCTCTAGATGTCTAGCATTCCTGTACCAGCTCAGCTATCTGGTACCTGCGCACCAAGACTGTTGTTGTTCGAATCTGGTACCAAGCACATTCGGTACTAAAATAGCATCTGTTGCGATCCGGTACCAACGGCCACACATTGTCATGATCTGGTACCACCTTTTGTGCACTATCATGATCTGGTACCATCTACCTATTACGATCTGGTACTAATATGGAAGAGCCTAATGCACTAAGTTAAGTGCCAGATCTCGCTTAAGTCAATTGGTGGACATCTATTTTCCTTAGCAAGGCTATGATAAGAATAGTTTGTTGATTGCCTCATCCTCATGCACTTTGTGTCATGAGGATGAAGCTAAAGATGTAACCGAACGATTGAGCTGAACAACTGATTGATTTGCATGCAACTCAACAAACCTATTAGTGCATGCAACTCAACAAAGCCTTGTCATCACACTCCTTGACTCCAATCATTTCTAGTCTATGCACCATTTACATAACAAGCATACTCACTTAAGCACCTAGTGTGCATAACCCAATAGATACTTAATATAATTATCTAACTCTAGTAGCCATAGATTTGTGAGACTTCTCTTTTAAAAGCATACTTACCTTGGCATCTCAAAATAAACAACTCAATGAAGTACTATGTTTGTGCTCATGGTCCCCATTCATTGTCGATAAATGAGATTTAGTTTGTTTTACAGGCCAACGTGCATCAATAATCCAATCACATTCCACTTATTGTAGCCATGATGTTTCCATTATGGTCCCATGGTGAATCCATCCTATGTACTTTCTTTATCATGAACACATAATTGTTGCTAAGTCCACCCCTTAAAAGTTCCATTCTACTTCAACACTTCACACCTAATAGAGCCACATTAGCTCTACAAAACTAATGCCAATTTTGTTATTCTATTGTAGTATACCTATTTGTCTTCCTTTCTACTTAAGATCCATTTCTACCCTAACACTACGCAATTGTAGAGCCAAATAGTGTTTCTTCCATATTCCCTAAGACAAAGAAAATATTCAAGCCCAAACAATGTTGCTCAAAATTTATCACATTACGATAAATTCCATTGACTTATTATTTAATGTATTTTGCTAATGTTGAAATCACTACTTGGGCTAGTTATGAACCTATGTAGGCAATTCTTTGAGTGATAATGTTGGACTACATTAAAAATTTACATGTATTTATATTTTTTATTTCCATTCTATGAGGTAAAGGTGAGAGGCACGTAGTATGTGATGGTATTTTGCATTCCAATGAGTTGTCCATTTTTGGGGGTTTATTGAAAACATAATGTGTAAAAGAAATAATTGAACAAATATTTTATATTTATGATTGATTGAAAATTTGGCTTCATTTTATGGTGGTCATGGTATTCTTGTATTTTTTGGTACATTTTTGTTGTTAGGGAACTATGTCTAGCCTTGTGTTTCCTTTCGTTTCCTTGGCTTGGCTTGGCTGGAATTTCCTTGTATTTCCTTTCCTTACCTTGTCTTGCCATGCCTTTCCATTCCTTTCCTTGATTTGACTTGCCTTTCCATGTCTAACCTTGCCTTGCTTGCCTTTTCTTGCCTATAATTTCCTTACCTTTTCTTTCCTTGCCTTGCCTTGCCTTGCCTTATCTTTTCTTTCCTTGCCTTGCCTTCCCTTTCTTTGTCTTGTCTTGTCCTTATCAAAACCCTATTTCTGAAGATCCTACAGCAAACACTTTTTTTGGCAATGGAATGATAGCAAAGGGGTCCCCCCAGTTGTGACTTGGCTTTAGGATTCCAATGAAACTGATGGTTTAACCATCTGATCCCCTATTAGAAATTCATCACAAGTTGCAACTCGCCTCCTCAACGATTTAGGGACATGTTGGAAATCTGGTCTGAGGATGTAAAATACAAACTGAGTAGCATAACATAGTTTCATAATATCTCGAATTTCTATTTGGCCAAGGCCCATGAGACCACGCTACCCATAATCACCCAACACAATGTTCTTTAGAATCACCCCCTTGTTCAAAAATTGCACTTTGCCTCACTCAGCAAAAACCTAGTTCCAGAGATTCTCCAATAAACAATTTTTCGTGAAGAAAAATGACATCAAAGGGGTCCCCCTAGTTATAACCAGGCATCAAGACTCTAATGAAAAATATTATTCTTTCATTTGATCTCGGGTTAGAGTTTTATCACAACTTGCAACTCGCCTCCTCAAGTCATTCAGGGACATGTTGGAAATTTCATCTAGGGGCATAAAATCAAAATCAAGTGGCATAACATATTTTTGTAAGCTCATGCATGTATGTTTTTCCAAGGCCCACCTAAGCACGCTACCCAGAATCGCCCGACATAGTGTTCTTCAAAATCGACCCCTTATTCAAAAATTGTACTATGCCTCACTGAGAAAAACCCTAGTTCTGAAGATCCTCCAAAAAATAATTTTTCGGTATATAGAATGATAGTAGAGTGGTCCCCCTAGATGTAACCTAGTCTGAGGATTCCAATGCAACCAACGGTTCATACATATGAGCCTCGGTTACAATTTTATCACTATTTTCAACTCACCTCCTCAAGCCATTCAGGGACATGTTGGGAATTTGATCAGCATGCATAAAATCCAAACTGAGTGGCATAACATAATTTCATAAGCTACCACACATATGTTTGGTTATGGCCCATATTACCATGCTACCCACAATTGCTTGGCACAATGTTATTCAAAATCGACCCCTTGTTCAAAAATTTCACTATGCCTCACTGAGCAAAACCCTAGTTTTGAAGATCCTCCAACAAATGATTTTATGAGAAAATGAATGAAATTGGAGCCCCCCCCTAGTTGTAACCCAACGTCATTATCCCAATGCAGTGGATGGTTCGTCCATCTGATATTTGGTTAGATTTTTATCGCGACTTGCAACTCACCTCCTCAAGTCATTCAAGGACATGTTGGCAATTTGGTCCTGGGAATAAAATCCAAATTGAGCGGCATAATGGAGTCTTGTGATCTCCTACACATATTTTTGGCCAAGGCCCATATGACCATGCTACCCATAATCACCTGACATAATGTTCTTCAAAATTGACCCCTTGTTCAGAAATTGCAGTGTGCCTCACTAAGCAAAACCCTAGTTTCGAAGATCCTCCAACAAACTCTTTATTGGGAAAAATATGACAACGGAGGGGTCCCCCCTATTTGTAACCCATTGCGAGGAGTATAATTCAACTGAAAATTCTTCCATCCGAGCCCCAATTACTTTTTTATCGTGAGTTGCGACTCACCTCCTCAATTCATTCAAGAACATGTTAGTAATTTGGTCTGGGGGAATTAAATTCCTAACCGAGCAGCATAATGGATTTTCATAAGCTCCCGCATGTCTATTTTTCCAGGTCCCATGTGACCACGCTACCTACAATTTCCTAGCATAATGTTCTTCAAAATCAACCCCTTGTTCAGAAATTGCAATGTGCCTCATTGAGCAAAACCCAATGCCCTGAGTCCAATTCAACTGACGGTTCATCCATCTGATCCATGGTTAGGTTTTTATCATGAGTTGCAATTCGCCTCCTCAAGTCATTCAGAGACATGTTAGTAATTTGGTCTGAGGGCATAAAATCCAAACTAAGTGGCATAATAGAGTTTCGTAAGATCCTGCATGTCTTTTTGTCTAATGACCACGTGACCACACTACCCATAATCGCTCGAAACAATGTTCTCTAAAATCAACCCTGCATTCATAAATTGCATTATGCCTCACTGAGAAAAACCCTAGTTCTGTAGATCCTCCAACATATGTTTTTCTGGGAAGTGGAATGATATTGGAGGGGTCCCCCTAGATATAACCCTATGCCCCTGAGTCGAATGCAATCGATAGTTCATCCATTTGAGTCCTGGTTAGAGTTTTATCATGAGTTGCAAATCATCTCCTCAAGCCATTCATGGACATGTTGGCAATTTGGTCTAGGGGAATCAAATCCAAATTGAGCGGCATAACAAAGTTATTTAAGCTCCCACACATTTGTTTGGCCAAGGCCCACGTGACCATACTACCCACAATTTCTTTGAACAATGTTCTTGAAAATAGACCACTTGTTCATAAATTGCATTGTGCCTCACTGAGAAAAACCCTAGCTCTAGAGATCCTCCAATAAACACTTTTCTAGGAAACAGAATGAGAGCAGAGGGGTCCCCTTAGTTGTAATAGCATGCCCCGAGTCTAATGAAACCAACGGTTCAACCATCTGAACCTTGGTTATATTTTTATCATGAGTTGCAACTTGCCTCCTCAAGTCATTCAGGGACATTAAGGGCAAGGCAAGGTCTAGGTTTAGGTCTAGGTCCAAGTCATGGTCTAGTTATAGGTCTATACCATGACCTACACCATGATCTAGATCTAGACCATGACCTAGACCTAGAACTACACCTATAACTAGACCTTTCCTAGACCTAAACCTAGACAAGGAATGTCAAGACAATGCATGGTAATGCAATGCAAGGAAAATCAAGGAAATGCAAGGCATGGCAAGGCAATGCAAGGCATGGCAGGTAAATAAAATGTAATACAATGAAAGGCATGGAAAGGAAAGGTAATCCATGGCCATATTTCCATGATGATGATGTCCACTCAGACTCAGAGTAATGGAAATATGGGATGAGAAAGAAGACAAAGGCATGACCATCTTTCCAAATGCACCACTAGATTACTAGAGGTAGTGAATGTGCTCAATTATATGAAATATCATGTTGTGGGAAATCAATATAAATAACCATCTTGTCTAGGCTAACTTCTGTGATGAAAAACAAAGATTTGATGGTGGGCTGAAAATTTTCCAAATCTCCTTTCCACACAACTCAACTTTGCAAAGACTTCAGATGCCTAAATTTATCCTTTTTCCATCAATTTTCATCGATATGTTGAGAGTAAAGGAACTACAATGTCATGCATTTAACCTCATGTTGAACATGGCACCCAGTGCTACCCTATAGAACTATGAGTCGATGATAGCCTTAAGTGTTATCTCAGGCCACATTTACCATACGCTGCGTGGCAAGTTTTTAGAGTTTACAATTTTATTTTATTTTCATATTATCATTTTCTATGATGATGGAAAACATAAACCCAATCAACTACTTTCTATCTGTTATTTAAAAATAGTATTACACCATTTAAATGAGCTAATAATTGTATGGTACATGGAACATAGTAGGTATACCATAGCAAGTGCATTCTCTCGCAGGAGTGAATCGTACCATGTGCTAGTTAAGAATTTTATGGCTTATGGATATAATAGTTATATGAAAACAAGTGCATTAAATGGAAGGAGTGAATTTTACATTGTGAAGGGATCAAATTCATGGACCTCTAAAATATTTTTTTTTATGAAAGGTACTTAATAATTTTCCTTCTAAAAAAATTTCCCATTTGGAATTCACGATTGTTGGAAACATGATGATAGAGTTTGTACTATATTTGATCTTAAGAGAAATGTGAATCGTAAATAAGTGTTGATACAAAGATATTTATACCTATAGGCATACAACTATTGAAAACTTTTAGATTAACTAGTCTTTTAATCATAAATATGTAATGTGTGGGAAATATTTAATGAGATAGGAAACATATGTTTTTAACTTAAAGCATGAAGAGTAAATGTATAAAAGTGAAATAAAAAGTATCTCATAAATGTAGAGTAAAAAAAATATAAAAATTTTATAGTTGTAGAAGTTGTTTTAGAAATTTACAAAATAAATATTTTTATTTTATATAAATATTCATATAACATATTTTGTAAAAAAAAAAATTAATTATAATTAATTAATTAATTAATCATTATATTAATAAAATAATATTAAATTTATTTTATTATCTAAAAATTAAAATTAATAAAAAATCAATATTAAAATTACTACATCGATATGGATCTCATGTATTAAAAATGTTACATTATATTTATTTTTAAAAATATTATATTATCTTTAATTTCAATTAAAAACATGATTTTATATGTTAACTTTCTTGCAATTTTCCATCCATGTGTTTGTCATTAGTGAGATGGATTACAATTGATTTGCTATTTTCCATCCATGCGTTTGTCATTAGTAGGATGGATTGCCGCTGATTTGCAAGGTTCACGCATTACCTCCGGCCCCTCCCCTTCCTTATCATTAACCCATTACCCCCACCTAGATAGGAAAATGGAGTGTAGCCAACGAGCCCTCGGCATACATATATTTTGCATAGTTGCAGCAGGGACAATTATTTTTTTCAAAGACTAATGAAATCTACTTACAATTAAAAATATATAAATAATCGTCAATATTCTTTCTTGAAATTGTGAAAACAAATAACAAAGTTATCATTTTAAAATTCCTACCCCGAACCCAACCACATATGGAGCTTCTTCCATTACCTTCCAAATCACTATAAGTTCCCTTTAGCTTATCATCTTAGTATGGTTCATGGGTGAAAAGTAGGCAAGGGAAACATAAACATGGACAATAACGAAACATGGATATCTTAAATCTATTTATCATTTTTAAATATTTAAGTAAATTTCTTTGTTAAATTATTGATTAATTGATTTGGGTCTTATTGTAAATACCATGTAGATTTGGGTCTTATTGTAGAGAAGGTCGCAACCTTGTTTTATGCATTTATACAATGTTAAGGAAAGCTTAACCATTGATCTGACTCAGTGATCAAGGGACCTGATTTACCTTATTTAACTATCACAATCTAGCTTGTCCTTATCCTTATCTTTGTGATCCATGCACTCAACTACTTCTTTGACTTGGAGTGCAATCCTTACAATACTTATTTCTAACTTACTCACATAGGTCATATCATCTTGTTACTTGCTCAACGGGTTAGGTCATGGACTCCATGAATAACATGTATGAGTTAATTATATTCTAACACCCCCCTTAACGAACATATGTGCTTTTTTTTCAATGTTTGAATTGGTCCAAATCTCTTATGTGTGCTTATAACTGGTCCATACATCTTCTCCCCTTGTATCGAAGACTCTCACTTCTTTGACCATAATCAATTTTAGGCTATGGGTCCATTTGTTACTCTTGCACCTATGCAAGTGGTTAATTCCACAAGTTGATGCCAAAACCTCTCTCTTCATGAAATGGATTACTATATGTGCTACTAAGCACCGTGTATTCCTGAACAACATGGATTACAACAACATGGGGACAACACCTTTCCTATGAAGAGGAAATACAAATCATACCAAGACTATGAGGTGTCAGGTACCACCGATCATGCACCTCACTACAACATTTTCCCAGTTTCAACTAGGACCATTGTATTCCTTTTGTTGTCAACACTCTGCTTCTCCCTTGAATTATGATTTTGCATGTCACAATTTTGAATTTTCATATATGTTATCAACTAGGAACCAACCATACCTTTGGACCAAACATTGGTACATATATTGAACCATTTACAACCCTATGGAGATACTTCCATCTACCGAGACACCTAGGTACCCAACTATGGTGCTCGATAGTTCTCTAGGATAATACTATGGATACATGGTTTATTGATATCAATCGAACATGGTGGTATGTCAATGCATCATGTAACGATGACAATCTAACAATTAACTATGGGAGACTTCCTTCTAAAAATATTTGAACCATCATGACATCCATCAATTTGATGGTGACCAAGACTTTACAATGTTTTCAATCACTCAATACTTTTATACCTTTTACATTGAATGACTTATTAACAACTCAAACAACAAAAAAAATGTCTGCATTCAAACTACAATAAAATATATATCTCGGATCTCCTTGGCAACTAATCTTTCAACATCACATGAGAAGGTCATCATGCCCTCGAGCTAGCCCTTCAACTCTCTTTGCTCATGAATCCAAAGACAATCGTTGCTTAATTTGACAATGAACAAATCAAAATCATGATGTGCCCTCTTTCTTTCCATGATAGAAATATTCTTCTCCCTGGAATGCTACAAGAAGGAAACATAGATCTTATGATATGTCTACAAATCCATTAGACAAATCACTCACACTACTACTTCTCCACTCTGGTGGCTTTGGTTGTCGTTCATGCCGTCCAACGCTTATGAAAATATATATTTCTTTGCAAAACTATTGTGGTTGACGATGTCAATCCATTTCAATACGTCCTTACTAGGCGTATCATAGGGGGAAGGTACAATAAATGGATTTTTATTCTACAAGAATTCGATCTTGATTTCGCTTCTGCGAAGTCCAAAAAATAACTAGTTTTTGCGAAGTTAATATCCAACTTCCCTCGATTAGATGAGGATGTTATTCATGTTGATTCATTTGCGAATGAACACATTTTCCTTGTCTCATCGTCAGACCTCTGGTATGGATATATTGTTCTCTATCTTCAAACTTTGAAGTTCCCTCAGCATCTCTCGCGAGATGACCAATGGTGTATACGGTACCAAGATTAGA
Organism: Picea abies; assembly: GCA_900067695.1. Classification (NCBI taxonomy): domain Eukaryota; kingdom Viridiplantae; phylum Streptophyta; class Pinopsida; order Pinales; family Pinaceae; genus Picea; species Picea abies. The sequence goes on from CBVK0100352052.1 coordinate 17,373, forward strand.
ACTATATTATCATCGGAGACACTATGTATCATCAAGGAGTAGACAATATCTTGCGTCATTGTTTAACTCATGAAGAATCTGATTCTGTTCTAAATGACTGCCACAGTGTGGCTTGTGGTGGTCATCTATCCGGGCTTGCGACAACCCAAAAAGTTTTGTGAGACAATTATTTTTTGTCGTCTATTTTTAAATATTGCATCGAAGAGGTTAAGAAGTGTCACCCCTATCAGGTGTTCACTCGGAAAATGCACTCGCATCCAACCCCTCTCCATCCAGTCATTACCGTCAGTTCCTTCACCAAGTGGGGGGAATATTTTGTGGATTGCAACCCAACTTCGTCTCGAGGTCATCATCACATTATCGTGGTCGTATACCACTTTACTAAGTAGGTCTAGGCCATGCCTACAGTTAAATCTGATGGTAAGACTTATGCCTTCTTCATATTCAATCAAATTATAGCCAGGTTCATAATCCTGAGTGAGATTGTCATTGATCATGACAGACACTTCCAAAATGAAATGATGAAAGAACTAGCATCAAAACTAGGGTTTAAGCATGGTCATTCTTCCCGTTACTACCCCCGGGAAAATGGACAAGTAGAGGCCATGAACAAGTCTCTCAAGACCATTTTGCATAAAACTGTCACCCAGAGAAAATCTGACTAGCATATCATGATTTATCCATCACTTTGGGCATATCGAACCTCGATCAAGAATTCCATAGGGTTTTATCCTTTCCAGTTATTACATGGTGTGGAGTCGATCTTACCCATTGAATGTGAAATCCCTTCTCTTAGATTGGCAGTTGCACTCCTACCTAACACTTTCGATCTCGAACAACACCTCGTACACCTAGAGAGTCTAGATGACCAGCGTCGGGATGCCTCTACAACTATCGAAGTGAATAAAAGATGTGTTAAGGTCCAATAAAATAAGTATGTATGTCCTTGATAGTATGTTGAGGGTGACTTGGTCCTCCTATATGATCAAGCCAAAGAACCACTAGGGGAAGGCAAGTTCAAACCAATGTGGCACGGTCCCTATATTGTGTAGTGTGTCTTAGAAAAAGAAGCCTATGAATTAGAATATTATGAAGGGAACATGTTGGCTGAGCCCAGGAATGGGCTCTATCTAAAAAGATATTACGCTTTAGCCCCCAAGATTGGGCGTAACTCTTTGTATACTATTGTATTTTAGTGTATATATATTTTCCCTTTGTTTTTATCTTTAGCTTGCTTATCAAGTTTTCCCTTGGTTGGCAGATGTCAACAGAGTCTTCGGTCTACTTAGGATTCATATATGGGGACAGTCCTCATACAAGGAACTTGGCTTCCGCCACTTGGGTTGTTTACTTACCCAAGGGTATATTGTTGTCTTCATGTGGTGTTTGCCTAGGGCCATCCATGAATAATGTGGCCGAATATAGCGTCATTATAGAACTTTTGTGTGATTCCATTTCACATGGTATTTGCTTGTTAGAAGTTCACCTGGACTCCTAGTTAGTAGTATGTCAGTTGAATGATAGTTACTGTGTGTGTGACCCTACTCTACTCCGATGATTCTTATAGGTATGACTTTTTGAACGACAATCTGATTTTATTACTCATCATCACATACCTAGAATTTCTAATTATGTATCAGAAGCATATGTTAATTTTGTTTTAGATTGAAATTTGTTAGATAAATAAAGCAAAGAAAACATTTTCATCAATGTACACATTGTAACATAATTAAAGACGAAGATCAATGTTTTATATATATTTCATATCTCCAAAAAATATGATGTTATAGTACAAAATTGGGGTTAACACCCTCAAAAATACATATACAACCGATCATACAATAGTCACTACATCTACGCATGTGGCGTTAGATGAGTGTCGTCATAGCATACTATGGCATTTATGAGACGCCGAAAGAGTCGTTACACAGGGATAATTTTAGGGGCTAAATTTCGCTCATGGGCTAATTTTCCATGGTTTTTCCCAAAAAAAGATTCGCTATTCTAAAATTGATTAGCCCAAATTCTATAGGATAAAATTATTTTACCTTAAAAATTGCCAAAATTTTATACAAACTATATAAAATCCTTATAAATTTGAATATTTTTACAAAAATATTGCCAACATTTTATAGTTGGCATATGAATGATTAGTAAGATTCCCCAAGGTTTCTACATTTTAAAATAAATTTTCATCCTTAAAATCATCCATGGATTCATACCCAAGCACAGGGCACAACTACCACCTGTCGATGCATAGCCTCCTGCGGACTCTCCACCTAAACCATGGGAATCCTCTCCGTCAAATAAGAAAGGTTGTCTTGCACGTTTTGAAGCACTCTATCTGCGTCCCCTACCATTGCCTCATCTCCCCAGTGCCTCCGTCAATGTTGTGTAATTCCATTCGTCCGTCATGGACCTACGTCTGTGTCACATACATGTTTATTTAGTACTTGAAATCATCCAAAAATATTTTTGTCTTCTTATACAAAAATACAAAAAAATGAAATATTCAAAAACCTGTGACACACCTGTGTCTCTGTAGGTGGAACTTGGTGGTAATGGAATATTCGGATCTCCTCCTAAGTCAATCCCTACGTAAGGGTAGTCATCCAGGGCCATCACCTGCCGACTCCACCAGAAGAAAAATTCATTGTTGTAGGGTGTTGGCACCCTACCACCCCTTGTCGCCTCATCACCTCGGTCCACTGTTCCATTGCTGGATCACGAGGTCCATGCAGAATAATCTCAACTCTAGGGCCCAAGCCTTGAACCTGCTCGAAGAAAAAACTATAAAGGATAGACGTGAACCTGAAGTTCCTATCTCTACCCAGTTTCCATTATGTCAGCTAGCTCTTCATGTTGGCCAGCAGTGAGGTGCACCAGTCGTACATCGTGGGTCACAAGAAATCCATTGGATAGAACATAATTGGCCTCGATGCCTGGTGCAAAGAGGTTGACCCTGTGATCTATGTCAAAACTAGGACAACAATCTTGAGACTCATCTTGTTGATTGCTCTGATTGGGATTTGGCTCCCTACCTTCTTGGTCCCTGCAATGCAATGAGTGGCTATGTAATCCTCGATATTCATGCCACTCCCATCTCCCCGGGATTTGAGGTTGACCACCTCAACCTAACACAACAATCCCGTCAAGAAGTGGATGTCCTCAAATTCAATCCTTAATGTTTGTCCATCAAGGTTGAAGGTCTCACTATCCGGATCCTAGCAGTTCACAAGAAACTGAAGAAGTCTCACTTGAGCCCTCATACCTTTGAGAGCCCAAAACTTGTATAGCCCACATATTTTTAAGGCCATTTGGGCCCCTGGATCTCTCTCCATTGTAACATCCACCTCTTCATGCTCTCGATCTCTCCACTCTAGCACCAGCCTACAAGATTCAAACCCTTTTTTGATTTAGAAACATGTAAAAAACCTTATCCATGGACCTGTACGTGAGCTATAGTGTACACAGTCTCGTATAGGGCTTCTTATACACTAGTTGTTTTTCAAACAGTCACATATAAGTATGTGTATACACAACCCGATAAATTGTAGCCCACGTACACCTTAGTTTTGAAGTTGCCCCTTAAATAACTTTAAAAAGGAAGCCTAATTACAAATTTTAATCCACTGAAAAGAAAGAGGAGAGAAAGATGAATTACCTGGTCCAGACGGTTGTCTATTCTATTGCTTGTAGCTCCCGCAATTAGCAGTTGAAATTCGAAGACAATTTGGTCCAAAATGCACTATTTGGGTAAAAAATACAAATGGTATAGTAAAATTGGTTTTTTTTACTATTTATAGCAAATTTTTACCCACTTTACATAGTTTTGTACAATATTTTGGCCTAATGGACTAATACAACAGTGGATAGAGTTGGTTTTGGTGGTTTTATCCGGGGATTCTTGCATTCTTCAGTGCCATGTCGCTCGTTCATAACTTTGGACAAGTATTTTCATCACCCAACATATAGGATAGGTATCCAATCCATCATGTACACTTGCATCATCCTATGACTACAACTCATATGCCTTAGGTACGAACCCATTTCATAGCGACACAGAACCTTCTATCTACAACTAAAAGTGTCGTTATCGAATGGTAGAGATTTACCAAACACGGGTACCCTGGTGTAATGATCCCAAGCCATTATGCAAGGATCATCACTGTTTTGGGTGTCTTTTTAAACTTTTTCTGAGTGAGGTATTTCATCAAACACTTTGTTGATCTA
>CBVK0100352053.1:0-21598 GCA_900067695.1 Picea abies
TCACCATCCATTTCTGCTCTATTCATTTTGTAAGGAAGGCATTCAGTTGAGGATTCCCGAAGGACCTTCCGCTGGAGAGAAGAGGAACCATTATCCCTTTCTACAGCGTGTGCTTTGGTTTTTGTTAATAGATCAATCCTTGAAACCACTGGGAACTCCCCTGTCTCACGTTTGAAGTTTTGTTTATTGTTATGATGTTATTTGCTTTTTAGCTCTTAGATAGATTTTATTTCGTTTGGTTTTCTGTTCTCTGTTAACCCATTCTAATCCACAGCGAACCTGTTCTGCCCTGCTGAGCCCGACAGGGCATGCTAGTGCTCCCATTCTTGCTCACCCGGCGACGATTCGAGCACGAACAATAAGGACCACTCTTATGATGATGGATACAAAATTCTCAAGTAAGGGTAGAAATTGTTTCACTGGTGAAATGTGCACCTTGATCACTGACCAAACTCCTAGGGTACCCAAACCAAGTGATAATATTTTCAAATATGAATATGTCTGCAGTATCTATGGAAGAATCTATGAAAGGTTATACTTCATCCCAATGAGTGAAGTAGTATGTTGCGGTAACGATGTATCTTTCCTTCGAATGTCTTGATAGTGGATTAATAGGTCCTATGAAGTAAGAAACCCACTTTTCAAAATCTTGTAGTTCCCGAAACATGTTGTAAGGGAAACTCATCCTTGTGTGATGTTTTACAAACCCTTTGAAATAAATTACATGACCTAGCATAACATTTATCATCCTTAAATACAATAGGCCACCATAATCCTTCTTGAAGTACTTTATGCGCAATATCTTTCCCTCCTACATATCCTCATGCAACTCCACTGTGACATTCTCACATGATTTCAGGCCATTCATGATCTAGCACACACCTTCTAAGAATGTTATCCAACCCCAATTTGTACATTTTACCTACAATTAATTTGTAGTATCCTGCAAAAACCACTAGATGCTTCTTTTGTGTTGCATAATATCCATCAGGCACAATACCAATAGTTAGAAACAATACAATATCATAAAAATAATCTAGGATAGCCTCAATATTAAATACATATGCATCTGGGAGCTGGTCATCAACAAATCCACCACTTTCTCCTGACTCTAGTCGAGATAAGTGGTCAGGGACAACATTCAATTTTCCTTGTTTTACTACAACTTCAAGTGAAAATCCTGAGAAAGAAACAACCACCTACAATTTCTTCCTTCTAACACATGATTATTAACCAGATACTTCAAATATGAATGATCAATAAAGAATTTAAAATGACCTCATAACAAATAGTGTATGAATTTATGCAAAGAATAGACCATGGCTAAACCTTCTTGCTCTGTGGTGTAGTTGTGATGGGCCTGTGACATTATTTTTTTAGTAAAACACATAGGGTGATCTAAGTTTCCTTCACTAGGATGCGCAAGAAAATCACCAAATATTTTTCTAGAAGCATCAATGTGAACATGGAATTCCACCTTCTTGTATGGATAAATCAAAATAGGATCAGTACTAAAATTTTCCTTCATGATGTTAAAGGCGTGATCACATTCATGATTCTAGTGGAAAAATTCAACTTTATTTAGTAATTACTCCATCAGAGAAGTAATACTTGTGCACCTTTTGATAAACCAACGATAATGTCCAGTATGAACTAGAGTGGATCACAGTTGCTTGGCATTCGCAAGGGGAGGCATATTAAGAATAAAAAAAACCTTCATAGGATCAATCGTGACTCCTTCCCTGCATACAATATGTCCCAACAAATTTCCAAAAAGAACACAAAAAATACATTTCCTCAGATTCAATGAAATTTGTAACTATCTAACGATCAAACATTAAGTAGAGTAAACCTATGTTCTCCTTCAACAAGTTGTACACAGTACAATTGTCCATATTAACTTCAATAAATTTATGAATAAAATCTCGGAGAAAACAACTAGAGCATTCTTCACTGCAAAGGGCATAATATTATAAGAAAAATATCCCCATTTGGTAGTAAAGGTGGTCTTCTTTTTATCTTCTTCTGCAATTTTCAATTGATGATAACTTGAGAACCCATTAGTGAAGGAGTATGCTTCATTTCCCGCCACTTGATCAAGTACTTCATCACTTGCTGGAGTAGGAAAATGATCATGTACATAGGTGGAATTCAAGCCCTTGTAATCCACACAAACCTTGATATCCTCAATGTCCTTTTTACTCTAGATAATAATTGGACTCATACATTTAGCTTCATCTACAAGGAAAATCATTCCTACTACAAGCATCCTATCAATTTCTTTCTTAAACCTCTCTTTGACCCTAAGATTCAATCGATAAGGTCTGTGTTTGACTGGTTTAACATCATATTTCAGTTCTATCTTTATCTCTCCCAGGTCTCCTTTAATTACTTTGAGTTCCAAAAATCTAATAGGAAACCAATATTCATATTCCCACAAGAGTGCCTCGATCTCATCCATGGTCTATTGATCCTAGTAATATCCTATAGAATCCATCTTTGGGTACTCCGCACTCCCAATACTTATTTTCCACAAATTTATAGGATGAGCATATGAATTGTTGTTCTTGTATGGTTGAGATTATTTATTTGTTCTCATTCCTATAGATTTGTTAAAGGTCAAATGTCTAATATCTTCCAAGACTTTAGAATCTTGAGGGTGTTTTTCAACCTTGTTGCAAGACATAAGGATTATTGAATGTGATGGATAAAAAATATATTATATAAGGTCCTCATGTTCAAGACATATTGTAGGGGAATACTTGGGCTTGAACTGATTAATAAACAACATTTTCTTAATTTATTGTAGTACAACTGTGATTTCTAAAGACTTACCATAAAAGGAAAAATCATGACAAACTGATCTTGTAATACCTTACAACCTATAGTTTATCTTCTAGTTTCTTTTTTCACATACCAGGATTTTGGAATCATCCCTAATGATAGATAGAAATGAAGTATCTATAACAGTGATGTAAGTTGTGAAACTTTCCATACCTTAAGACAATATTCAATATGCTCCACGGGATCAGATAAACCATCATATGTCTCTAGAGTTAATATATGATTTTCCTGTTTATAAGTGTCCCTTGACTAGATGACTTGAGAAAGAGGAAGGAAACAATACTCAATTACACGATTAACCTCATCCCAAGATTAAAGAGTTTGTTTATGACTAGCCCACTATCTAGCAGGAATGGACTTTAAAGCTACATCAAGGACTGGAATCCTACGATCTTCCACAACCTTAGATTTTATGTCAATGAGAAAAATCAGTAGATCTAAAATTCCATCATATGTTGGATAGTTGCATGCCTCTATCCCAATCCACCTCACTGATTGGAAAATTGCGCAACACTTGGATAAGCTCTCATATCATCCCTATTGCCAATCGTTAAAGGATTCTTTAGAATCTTCATCTCCATATTGAACACTCCTCCAATTGATTAAACCATTTACAATGGGATTGATGTAGTCAACTCTTTTTAATGTAGTCAAATTGTGCAAATGATCAAGGATATCCTTCTCCATATTATCATCTTCTAGTTCAATATATCTTAGGCCTTGGTATGGATCTAAAGGTTTTGTGGATTTCATCCCATCAAACTCAAAAGTCATAGTTTCCTTTTAAATATCAATGACAACATAGTTTTCATAAGCCCATTCAATGCCTAAAAATGTTTCATATGGATCCTCCCCTCCCCACAATTTCAATAACCTCAAAATATGCAACTGTCTTAACACCATCGAGGTTCACTTCCACATTTTATAATCTTATCATAGGGTATATACAATACTTTTTTCCCATCCTTGACAAAATAGGAGAATAAAATAACTTGTGTTTTTTTAATGCCTCCCAAGTCTTCTTAGGAAATATATTAACATCAAAGACTAAATCTAACATAACATCCTTGATATCATAGTCATCTAGGTGAACATTTACCCTAAAATCCATTCAAGTTATCCTCTTCTTTCTCTGTACCCAACATGCATTCCTTTATGGAATATTAGCAACAATACATTCCCCTAGATTTATTTCAACTCCCAAGGCCAATTTGATAGTACTCCACAACTTCTAAGTGAGTTGTTATCAACTAAAATATCAAAGAATAATTTAAACCAAAGATCAACATCTTTGTGTGCCTTACGTGATGATTCCAGGTGAATAAGAGAATATCTAGCTATCTTTGGTTTTTGTGGGATCATCTTGAAACATAGTTCCACAACTTCGAGTGTCGATGGACTTGGCACATGCTTGAACATTTCTACTACATTTATAGTGTATTCCTTATGTCACCAAGGATCATATTTGGAAGTATCTAGATACTTCCATGGCCTTCTAAATCTTGATTTGATGTGGACTTTCTACATCAACATCAACTTTTTCTCTAATCCTAGTGATGATGTTGATAGTGGACCTGCTTCCCTTAGCTATAAGTCTTGGCTCGAAGGTAGTCAAATTAACCCCTCTTTTCCTAGAATGATATTCCCATTTGGAAATCATATCAAGGCATTCTTCATTAATGTGAGTATTATTTCTGCAATGCAAACACCAGGGTCTTCTTGGAAGTGGGAAATCTCTCACAAGATTCCCTTTCTCATCATAGTTGTACCAATGAACTAGTCCTCTTCTACTAGTCCTTCTTCCCCTGTATCCTCCTCCACCTCGAATACCTCCTCCAAATCCTTGAGGTCCTTCAGTTACCCTAAATTTATATTGATCCAACCAATCTACAAGTGCATCTAGATCATGGCATTGATTGTTACTGTGAGAAGGAAAACCATAGAGCTCACAATAAGTAGTATTTGGGGCAGATGTATACTTTTGAAAAATGGGGAAGTGTCATGGAGAATTCCCGTGACTTCTATGGATCTCTCGATATTCAATTTTCTAACCCCCTTGATTATTTGGAAAGACATGATATTGGAGAGGCCCTTGAAATGGTGCAGTAGAAGAAACTTGTGCAACTCCTCTTGCTCGTCCAACTAGTGGAGGCTCTAGTTGGGTACTTGAGGGTCCTTCACCCCTAAATATCGGATATTCAGTCATTGTATGAACTTATATATAACAACTTGTGCACCGTACTTATGGTCGAATTGTCTTGGGGATGGTCAACTCCTATATCTTCCGAGTCAATACAGAGATATGACCCTGTATTTGTGTGAGTATCGCATCTTTAGGCAGCCTCATGACTCTCAAACTCCATGGATAACCTACCATGGCCTCAATTTTCATCACTTTCTCTAAACCTTCTCCTAGAGTGTTTATTCTTTGTTGTGTCAACAATATTCGAGTTAAATGAAATAATCCTTGGATGAACCACTCTCTTTGATGATATTCGTGAACATGTTTCACCAATTTCCCTATTACGTCTTTGAATCTATGATTGTATTCCCATCCATATTATCCATATCTCTTCTTTATCTCATGCATCTATGAGAGTCCTTTCTACTCTGATTGTGGTAGCCAAAATTTTGTAATAAACTACTCTCTCACTTGAACCAAAGTGAAATCTTGGCCTTGAACTAGCCATGGTTCAATAGTCTTCATGTACCATTTAATATCTTGACCCACCAAAGTGGTCCTGAACTCAACCAACTTGTTTTCATCTAGAGTCCCTCACGACCTACATACATACTCACATAGAAACTAATGTTCCTCAGTATCTTCATCTCCCTTTCCCGAAAACTCAGGGTATCGGCTAAGGGATCTTTCGGTTTTCATTTCCATTGAGGAATTTGTAGACCTTACTGAAATGAACCCAAGATATATTGGTTTTTATATAACGATAGAAATTGCCACACTTCCACTAATTCTACCAATTAAATTTTTGGAACTAGAAACACTTAAAGGATTTTGAAAATAGACATTGTAGATGAACAAACTAAAGAAATTATTCTATTTATAGATGGATCTAGGGGAATAAGTGATTATGGGCTGGTTCCTTTACCTATGGGCCATATTTCTTTGATCTGGGGGGTCTCACTTTCATGTAGTGCTATATTTTATGCTTGAGGTACCTCAACATCTTTTGGAGAAGTCGATTCATATTATTTCGCAACTGTCTCTGAGGTCGGGTTTGACTCTTGTTCATCAGTGGTGGTATCTACTCTTACTTCTTCATCTATATCCTTTAGGCATTCTTCATCCCATATGATAAATCATGAACTTTCACCTCTTCTATCACTTCACTCTTTCAACCATTGACTGACCAATCTTCCAATTGGGGTGCCATGGACCTGGTTCCATCTTTTTCGGTGTTTGGCGAATGTTGTTGTTTCACTACGGTAGAGCGAACATGACTCACCCTTAGCTAGGCTAGACTACTTACATGTCGAGAGCACCTTTTGTATATTTTTGAGGGCATAAGCCCCGTGACTCTGACTTGACATATTTTTGAGGTGCTTGTTCCCACTCATGTACTCTGATATTTTTTGATATATATATGGATCTTTTTCATCTTTTTTATGTCCTATGGATTACATCTATTTTACAAATGTATTTACATGTGCTTGTGTGTGATTTTTATTACATGTGTGCAATATGCCAATATAATACATGATTAGCTAGAGTATCTATGATTTGATTCAATCTCCTTGGAACATGGATATACGTAATGTAATCAAAACTTCGTTCTAAGAGATGTTTCCTAAGGAACCGTCAATGTAGTGTAGGATTGTAAACGTGGTAAACCCTATTTAACTGAGACACAAGTAGTTGAGAGTTTAAGTAGACCTGGAGGTGAGAGATACCATGCGACGAAGCGTCACGAAGAAACTCTAAGACTGCACTGTATTCGGCGACATTGTTTGTGGCGTCACCTAAACAGATACCTCCTGAAGATAACAACTGGCCCTGAGGTGTGAAAATCACCCAAGCTGTGGAAGCAAGTCTCCGAGTGTGTCGGATAGTGTCGTTCGCAAACCCAATGAACACTTCTGATTCACTTGACATCTGCCACAGTGAAAAAAAGACATGTCCATAAAACCAAAAAAATGAAAAACTAAAAAGAGAATGTATAGGATTATACATATGTTACAAGAAGTCACCCAAGGCGACCCACCTACGAGTAATACTTCTTGAGGTAGAGTCCATTTCTAGGCTTTGCCAAAGAATTTCCCTCAAAATCCACTAGATGATAAGTGCCCTTCTTTAGAACTTCCTTCACAATGAAAGGTCCGAACCACATGGGTTTGAACTTGCCTGCCCCCAGGGGGTCCTTATATTGGGCATAGACTAGGACAAGGTCACCTTCAGAGAAAATCCGAGGGTGAATGAACTGATCATACTGACACTTGACTTTATGTTTGTGGGCCTTGTTAGCCAAGGATGCATCCCAATGCTTCTCAAGATAAAATAAATGCTCTTCAAGCGGTGAAGTGTCTGGCAATAACTGTACTGCCAAATTTAGAGAGGGGATATGGCACTCTATAGGAAATACTGCTTCCAGCTCGTAAACGAGTTGAAAAGGTGAGAAACCGGTTGCAGTCTTAATAGATGTTCGGTAGGCCCATAATGCCGAGTACAACATCAAATGCCAATTTGACCTAGCCAAATTGATCGTTCGCTTTAAGATAGTCTTAAGGGATTTATTCACAGCTTCCACCTGACCATTCGCTTGTGGGTAGTAGGGTGATGAATGTTCTTTCCTCAACCCAAGCTTTGATGTTAACTCAGACATCATTTTGTTTTGAAAGTGACTACCATGGTCAGTGACAATCTCTCTCGGGATGCCGAACCTTGCTATTATTTGGTTAAACAAAAAGAGAGTTGCAATCTCACAATCATCTTTAAATGTTGGCATAGCTTCGACCCACTTCGTGAAGTAGTCTACTGCTACGATGATATAACAGTGCCCCCTTGCAGAAGGAGGGTTGCATGTAGCATAATCAATTCCCCACTTGGTGAAGGGACCAACTGTGATGACGGGAAACATGGGAGCGGGGTGTGCCCTCATCTTCCAAGAGAAGATCTGACATGGGTGACACTTCTTGATCGATTCAACACAATCTTTGATTAATGTCGACCAAAAGTAACCAGCTCGTAGAATATTTTGGGTTGTTTCCAACCCAGAAAAATGACCGGCACATGCTCTAGTGTGGCAATCGTTAAGCACAATTTTCGCTTCTTCATGGGTGAGACACCAACGAAGGATGCAATATACACCTCGACAATACAGAGTGTCCTCGAGTATGAGATAGTTTTTGGCCTGATGTCGTATATGATGACGCTCATCATGATAAGTAGAGGTAGGGCACTAAAAATTCTGGAGATAGACTAGTATATCTTTGTACCAGGGGTCCAAAGACATGATCAGATACATGTCTCCTTTGATAGGCGACTCTTTGGGTATAACATCACCTGATTCGACCAGAAGTTCCAAAATGAGTTCCATAAAGACCAATGAATTTTTGGATTTCGCTGAAACAAAATCCAAGTCGAATTCTTAGAGGATCACTATCCATCTAGTGATCTTTTCTCCCATTACACGTCGTGTCAACACGTATTGAAACATATTCACAATGACAATGATGATGGTATTGTGAAACAAGATATAATGACAACATCGTTGGACAACATGAACGACTGCAAACACAATTTTTTCAACATGGGAATAATTAAGTTCTGGTCTGAACATGCCTCGACTCAAGTAATAGATCATGTATTCTGAGAGAAAATCATCCTCATGAATCAATACCATGCCGATGATCGACTTTGCAGCGACCAAGTACAATAAGAAATATTTATTATAATTAGGTGGCCGAAGCAGAGGGGTAGACGTGAGGGCACGTTTCAACGCTTCTAAAGAGTGTTGAGCGGCTTCATCCTAGTGAAAAGGAACATCCTTCTTCAATAAATGCATAAAAGTCTTTGTGATCTCGGCATAGTTTGCGATGAAATATCGTAAAAAAATTTCTTTTCCCTGTAGACTCTAAAGCTAAGGGACTGTGCACAGGCGAGGCAACTGAACTATCACATCAACCTTTCGAGGATCAACCATGATCCCTATTGTCGAAACTATGAAACCAAGCAGACAACCCGATGTAACTTAAAAACTACATTTTTTTGGATTCAAGTGGATTCTGTAGTGGCTACATCACTCAAATATAAGTCAGAGGTGTGCGGGATGATTAACTCTCTTGAGAGATCGTGACGCTAAATCATCAAGATAAGCCTCGACTATGTGTTTGAAATCATGGAAAGCAAAAGACATGGCCCACTGAAACGTAGCTCCAACATTTTTCAGAGCAAAAGGCATCTTCCGATAAGTGAATGTACCCCATGGACAGATGAAAGAGGTTTTTTGTTGGTCTTCGATCTTGATTTGTATTTGATTTTATCTCAAAAAACCTTCCATGAAAGAAAAGGCTTCACAACTTGCGCATTCCTCAATTATCTGGTCAATAAATGGTGTGGGGAAATAATCCTTTGGAAAGGCCTTGTTCAAATCACAGAAGTCCGTACATATGCAAATCATACCCTGTTTTTTGTTGACTCGAACTGGATTTGACACCCATTGAGTCAATTGGATGAGGTAGATGAAACCAACTTGGAGTAGTTTTTCTACTTTAGCCTTAATAACTGTTTCTTTCCTAGGATTGACTGGACGAAGCTTCTACTTGACCGGCTTAGCATTAGGATATGTCATGATTTCATGTTCGACGATTCTTGGATCTATGCATGGAATTTCCTCATAATACTAGGAAAACACGTTGCAGAATTATTTAAATAAATCTATGTAGATTTGAATCTCCTTGGAGGGAGAAGTATGCTCCGATGAAGATATTCTGATAATGGTTATATTTTGATTGTTGTTTTATATGTTTATGATTTGGTCATAATTCACAATATTCTTGATCTAGTTATTAGATTGAAGAGACAACTTGCTCACACTTTTGACATGATAGATCCCGTTCTTCTACATTAATTTATTGGTCTTCAAGTTTTACCTCCATCTAAATGTTTTCTCCTCTCTCAATCAAAATATGTATTATATCTTTTGAACTGTTTTAATATGGTTTATTGTAAGCTGTGTGATACCCCTTTTCAATATGGGATTAATATGAATAAATATTATCAATCTCCTAGAGTTGATGCCACTCTTTATCAACAATTGGTTGTTATCCGTATTTATTTAACTCAAAGTCGACCTGATATTTCCTTTATTGTTAGTGTGGTTTCTTAGTTTATGAAAGATCCACATGCCAGTCACTATAAAGTTGCACAATGAATTGTTCATTATCATTGGTATCAAGTATTATTGTAGTTCAGACCGGTTAGTCAATTTCACTGACTTCAACTAGATACATGGAAATGATGATTGGAAGTCCACTTCTTGTTGTGTGTTCCACATAAAAATTGGACCCTTGGTTTGGTTGTGAAAGAAAAAAATAGTAGTCTCTCTTTCGAATATAGAAGTTGAGTATCATTGCACAATCAGTGAAAGTACAAAGGCTATTGGATTCACTAGCTGTTTGGTGAACCTAAATTTCCTATTCAAACCTCGACTGCTATCTATTGTGACAATCAGAGTGCAATATAGGTCATTGATAATCATGTTTCCCATAGTAAAATGAAGCATGTTTAACTCCATCCTCACTACTTGAGATTGTTAGTTCAAGAGAAGGTTGTCACTCTTGTCTATTGCAAAATTGATGATCAGATTACTAATATCTTTAGAAAACTATTGTAATAAGATAATTTTGTTAAGCTACATAATATGTTTGGGATTCATGTAAATGAAATTATGGGGGGGTATCCTACTGATGTAACTCCACCTCTTGAAAATTGAGAAGCATGTGATGATGGGTGGGTGTTGAAACCTCAAGTTTTGATGGTTCATCCCACTTCTACTAGAGAGAGTTGGTTAGTGAGTCTACTAGCTACTAGAGCTAGCCGGGCAAGTGGTCAATGAGATAGTTGATCAAACAAACATCTAGTAATCGAAGAGATTCAGTAAATGGATCAACCAATCGAGTGACTATGTGTTGGATGGATGGATGGTGATGTCGACATAACAACATAGATTTTTTAGGATCCATTCCAACCATGTCTGAAAATTATATGTGGACAAGATCTTCCCAATTTCAAGGAAATGGTTAATCCCAAGACTATAAACAAAGGAACCTATGGGTCAATTATAGCATGTGACATATGATGGAAAACATTTTGATTAATCACATTGTTATTCCATGGTGCATTGTGATGTTCTAATCAAAATGCGTTGTGTTTAAGTGTTAAAATGGTGTTTTTAGACACCATCGATCTTCTTGGAGTCTTATTCCTTTGTTTATATATACAGATTTTATTTTTTTCTACTTGAGGTTACCCCAATCCCTAATATAAGGGAACCTTCTAGTAGAACATACAACTCTATATAGTTGTCAAAGAAGGCTAACTACTTTAGTAAGGCAAGTGATCATTCACCAAGATTCAAAGTCATCAAATTTTTCCCCATCTCTTGAGGGAACTTTATGCCACTGTGGATTCACTTTGTTGACCAATATCTTATCACGTTCATTCAAGAAGGGGGTTTTTAAATTGTGAAAAACAAAGTTGATATATTGTAGGTATTGGTGGGGATGTGGGGTATTGATGGGTTTATAGGTATTAAAGGGTATTAAAAGGGGTATCTAGTGAAAATAGGCATTTACTTTCTTGGAAATATGTATTTGGAGGGGGGTTCAACAAAGGTTTTTTGGAGGTATTTATCAATATCTACTGAAATTAGGGGTATTATTAAATATTCCACGAATGGAGGTGCTCTGTCACAATTTCACTAAGTGAAGACATCATGCTTGATGAAATGGGGACCATTTGTCCACAAGGGGGTAGGAATTATCTAGGTGGATATCAACAACCACTAACCTCTTCCATTGACTCGTCATGGTTCTCCATATTGGCCATTTTTTTATGTTTTTCGGCTCCTAAAATTTTGGGGTCATTTTGAGGATCTAAACATTATTTTTTGGCCATTTGGGGGCCCTTGGTTTCCATGGAATTCCCAAGACCTACCGATAATTGTACTTCACAATCATATCTTTCCAAAAAACTAGTAAAATCCCCAAACAAATATTGTATGCAAACATTGTGCTCCCAAGAAGTTGATGCATAAACTAACCACCTTGGGGCCTGCAAACCTTTTGGCACTTTAACTCCTAGGGTTAAGGTTTTGGACCTTTATGGTTCTTCGTTTATGCTAAAAGTCCATTCTTGTGGCCCATTGCATTATATTTTGTGAATGAGCATAGATTCCATCTTTTTATATTCAAAGATAAGCTACCACCATTCTATCCAATTTGTGTTCTGCAATATTCTATTATTTTATTCATTAATAGAAGTTGGGTTTCATTGTATTGTGGTAATATCTAATATATTTATGATTGTGTTTAATTTCATTCTCAATATAATTTAAATCGTTTCATTGTAAATATGACATGAAAAACCATTAAAGCAATTCATTTGATCTTGAAAGATGTTATATGTACGTCTTTATACTATAGGGAAATGTAATGATAATTTAGACTAAGGTTAACAATTATGCTACTATAGCATGAGGACTTGGAACTTACTAATATTTTGAACCTTTTAAGGTAATTATTAAATCTACTAATAAATCTCATTGTTTCCAAAAAATATTATTTTAACAAAAAACAAACAATTTTTACCAAAATAACCTCATTGGACATAGCTAATAAAAATCGAAGTTAATGGAGTATTGTGTTAATTATATTGATAATAACATTAGAAAAAATCCATGTAACCTTCAGTAGGATGATCCATTTTTTCTCCTCTTAATAGAAAATGTTTTTGGATATTTGTGGCAATGCAAACTCAAATTTAACTTATAAACAGATCATTAGGAGAGTAAGAAATGTAGCCTTGATGATTTGTGGGCTTTCTTGTCAAAAGGTAACGTGACATTATATTTATGAAATATTGGATTTTTTTATCACATGAGTAGCATTTTCCTTAAATGTGTGCTTGGGATTATTCAATATATAAAATAAAACTCCCATATCAATGGCACTTATGAGGTACTTTAATGAGCTAGAGTCCTTTTGATCATTATGTCAATTTAACCATGGGATAGTGATTTTTGAATGACATAGAATTTACTTCACTTAATTCAATTAATGGACAATATTTTGTGAATGATATATAGCACTTTAAAATATAAATAAATTGGTTGTAGCATGTTAACAAAGTTGTGTAGAAGTAAGATTTTCTCATCATCATATGAAGCAGGACTTTCTCATCATCGTATGAAGAGAGAATTTCTCATATTTTTACCTTTTGAAAGAAGCAATTTAGTTCCCTAGATAAAAATTAGGTTTTTTATCATTTCGAAACGAAGAATTTTCAATATTCATAACTTTCAAGTAGAATTTCTCATATTTTTACCTTTTAAAAGAAGGAATTTAGTTCCCTAGATAAAAATTAGGTTTTTTTATCATTTAGAAATGAAGGATTTTCAACATTCATAACTTTCAAGCTCTTGATAGAAATTCGCATTTGTAGGTAATTGTTGAATTCTTAATTTTTGTTCGTGAATTATTTATCTATTTTGTTTATGTGTATGAGTAAACCCTACTTGATATTAAGTAAAATATACCCAATGTTGAGCTACCTATCCATATTGAGTAAACCTACCCATTTGTTTCTCTATGGTGGTGGGATAATTAATTTTTTTGGTTTTATATTGAGCTACCTATCCATATTGAGTAAACGTACCCATTTGTTTCTCTATGGTGGTAGGATAATTAATTTTTTTGGTTTTATATTGCATGTTATAATGTAATAAAACAGTGCATACTTAATAATAAATATATCATATATATTTAAATGCATTTGTCTAGTCACAATATCAAAGGTATGATCATTATCAAATAGAATCAATGGGAACTATGTTAATCTATATTGATAATACTTAGTCCTAATGGCACATTGGATTACTAGGATTGGATTACTAGGAAGTAGATTCCCGTCATGAACAAAGTAGCTCTAAATTCCCTAGAAGAAGGGAATAGATAGTGTTTTGTGTATATAAAACTAGTATATTATTGATTGTCGTCAAAATATGTAAAAGAGAATTCTCTTCCTATTTTGCATCGTTGATCTTTAGTAGCATGGCTTTGGTGCAATGACTACCATGAAAAAAATGTGTTTTGGTGTTCTAGCAGAGATTTCCACTATGTTGTAAATATTGTATACCAGTCAATAGAAAATAACCAACACTATATCTCTTTATTGACCTTATTCCCCATCCCAAATGGAACTTGAAACTAATTGTTTATATGGAAGAAAGTATGGATAAGACTATTCTATAGAATTTCCAAGCCGAATAACCCCACCAAGTGTCATGGATTTTATTTTCCAATTTAGGAAATGTTTAATCAAGAGTTTAGACATTTTTCATAGGAAAAATAATGTTAATTACACAATTTATTATTATAGACAATAATTAAAAAAAATGTTATTGTGGGTGTAATACCCCGGTTTTGAGCTCCGCAATAAATAATGTATCTTGTTAATTTGTGAATGGGAAGAGTACCCCAAACGATTAAAAGAGGCCATGGTTCCTAGAAAATGTAATGTTTCAATCATTATTAATAATAAACACATCATCGGGTGCTAGACGGAAAAGGACAAGAGTTAGAGGGGGCTATGATTCCACAAGAGAGGGGGATTGAGGGGCTAAGTATTTATTTTATATTTTAATTACCCATTTTTTTAATGGAGAATAACAATTACATAAGCTTCTTGGGAGGGGGGAGGCCAAGTGGTTCATGATTTCCAAGAAATGCATAAACCCATTTTTGGTCTATTTTGGGGGGGTTGGTTCTTCTTCACTCACTCACTCACTCGTTGTTCATTGTTCACACCTTTATTTTTGTTCTCTCTCCATTCATTCCTTCACCCACTCATTTTTCCTCATTCATATTTTGGCTTGGGAAAGGAAAACAAATTGGTGGAGAGGAGACATAATTTGGTTGGACATAATGAATGCGGGTGTATTCTAGCCATGAATTAATGCATGCATGACTGAGATGATTTGGATTGTGTTATCTTTTGTTCATAGATGTGAATCTTGAGAGTCCTAGCATGGAGATTCTTGACTGGATGCACTAGAGGCTTGGAAGGAGATAGACATCCTGAGGGACTGCATGGTAGAGAAGGGGGTCAATTTTCTTGGGTTTTGCAGGCTGGGTAGAAGAGAGCTAGTGTAATTTGGATTTTTGTGGGTGCTGAAAAGCCTGTGAGAGATTGAGTGCTGACAGGTCTGGGAAGCCGAGTGACACCCTGCAACTGTCCTTGTGGATTCATAGCCTTGGCTCAGGGGTGACATTGTTGTTGAGATTTGGAACAACAATGTCTATGGTTGGGTGGAACGTCCTTGGTATGAAACTAGTTGGTGATTTGTTTCATGAAATATAAGTTCTCTCTGTCATGGTTTTATTTACCTGTATTTTTATTTATCTATGAAATTTCTATCTATAATATGGATGCTTGCTAGTTATTTTTTTGAATGACATATGTCTCATTCCTTTATGTTGTAGCATGAATATTTAAATCTGCATGTGAATATTTCATGCATCTTTATTCATTAAAAATTTACTAGAATTCAAAGTTAGTTCAGAAGTGGGCTTGAAGTTAGCGTGCCCGACTTGTGGGTGGTTGGGTATGTTATAGATTGGTATCAGAGCTTCTGGTCGAAACACTAGACTGGTATAGGATGGAACTATGGATAGGGTATTATGGTTAAGATTGAATATGTCCTCGAAATATTAAAGCTCAAGAGGGATAGAGTTGCAGAGATCACATAGAAACCAGAGCGTCATGCATAAAAAGATCCTTTGTAATGGATTGTAGAATAGTGATCATTCCCTTTGGAATTTGGGAGCGATCACCACCATGGAATCAAGAAGTTATGGATCATTAGATTATAAGGAAGGTGAACAAGGACCATCAGATAAAGGTGAAACCAGAGGCTGGGAGAGATTAAGTCACAACCGTCAGATCAAGTTTGTTGATAATTAATTGTTGATTGAAGCCAAGCAGGAGATGAAAGACTCTAGAACTTCACCACTTCGACAATTATGGTAGGAAGGAAAAATCCTAGAATGTCGAAGGTTAGAGTTGCGAAATCCCGTCGATCATCCGATTTGATAGGAGGCTCACCTCTCGGGGGAAATATCCTTTATTGATCAAGGTCATCTGACACTGAACACTTCAGGAATTTTAATTATGGGAGAATTGAACCTTTTAGGACTTCTATAACTTGTATTCTCAGAGTGCCAAATTCCCGAATTTCCATCAACCATTAGATCGAGGGAAGGACTTCAGAAGAAATACTGACCATCATATCTAGCAATGGTGGAAGGTTAGTGAAGTTTTTGGACTTCAGAGCTTCGCCACTTTGGTGATTATTGAGTATGTTACAGATCAAATCCCTGAAGTGTCAAAACCCCAAAGTGCCTAAACTGCGAAGTGTAAAGCCGCAGTCCATGAAATCATGCACACTGTCAGATCTGGAGCAGAGAAGGTGGATCATATATTTGATGGATGATGTATCATAGGCCACATGGTAGGGGTTCTGTGTGGGGAAGCATGTCACCCAGATTCAATATCTTTTGGACCCCAACCCGTTCATTTTCTAGTGACACATGGCACACACGCCAAGGGTCCATGTCACCATAGGTGACATCAGCAGCCATGTCATCTCTAGGAGTATGGCCTTCGGGGGTGTCCAAGGTCTCTACCAGTGAAAAGTGTCTAAGACCAAAGTCACGAATGCATGCAGACCGTCGATCTAAGATCCCTTCAAGACCTTTATCGACCATTGGATCAAGAAGTAGGAGGATCATGTAATCACTTCGATAGTTATCACTCCAGGGAAGTGGAACAAATCGAGATTGGAAATGTCCTAGAGTCCCGGAGCGTTGAAGTCCCAAATTTTTTAAGGACCATTCATCCCAATGCTTGATTAAGTCCTAACCATCTGATTAAATAGTGGAAGGACAGGGTAAGTACTTCAACGATTTTCACTCTGAGGAAGTGGAACGACTCAGGAGTGGAAAATTCCTAGATTCCTGGAGCGCCGAAGTCCTGAACTAGCTAAGGGATGTCCATCCCAATTCTTGATTAAGTCATGACCATTGATATTGTTGAAGCCTCCAGATGGGGTGGGAAAATCCATTCACTAGAGATTAAATCTCGATCATTTGATCTGCTAGTGGAGTTATTGAAAGGCTTGACGAAGCGTAACTCCGAGGAAAATCAGAAGATTAGAAAGGGAGAATATTCGAAGGCCAAATTCTAGAGGAATTGGTCTCAAAGTTGGTCTGATGATAAGGTAAAAAGGGCCTGGAAGTAACCAATCCCTCAAACATGGTGTTCGGACAAGCTCCTGTGCAGAAGAACACAGAGTGAGGTGCTAAAGAGTGAATAATCCCATGGTTTCGAGCCGTGGTCACATGGAAAGTGGTTTGAAGGAAGTGTCTGTGTATAATTTGAATTTGTATCAGCTAAAGGAGATGTGTAATTTTTTTTGACAAGATCTTGTTGAAAAACAAAAGAAAAGGGGTTGAAAGAGATATTTTCGGGAAGCCATAACTTTGAGCTCAGATATCGAATTGGGGTAAGATTACAGTCATTGGGACAAATGATTCAGAGGAAAATAACATGGAATTGTTATAATATGAAGAATGGTATATTTTCTTCATCAACTGAGAAGAAAAAGGACCTATAACATTTCTTGGAAAATTTTGTTTATAATATGCATAACCCTAACAAAATGGTTACTTGCACATTTTGTAGAATTAAGGGATGTAAACATGTCATTTCAGTTTAAGAATGCATATTCAAGAAGTGGAAGAAGGAGAGAGAGATTAAAACCATGAGAAAGAGGCCAAGAGTCAAAATATCAGTGTTGGTAATGCAGAGACTGAATCCAATGGACACAAGGACAAAGGGGAGCAAGAAACATTGATAGAGACTGTGAGAATCCTACAAATAGAAGTGCAGAGTTACAACGAAGACAAGGAGAGACTGATAAGAGAACAAAATCAGATAAATTCTCAAGTGATGCAAAGCTTAAATTAGATGCAGAGGCAAACAAAGAAAGGATCAAACTCAAAGAAGGAGGAAGAAGGAAGGTGTCATGAAAGAAGAGATAACCGCAAAAAAGCTAGTTATTCAAGCAGTGCTAGTAAAACTCATATAAATCACTCTCCTCCATACTCAGCAAGGAAATTTTATGCATATGAAGATTCCATAAGTAGTCCATAGGTGTCTCATGTTAGGAACCAAAGAAGAATACATGAATTGGACAATTTGCAAGGAGAGTTGAGGAAGCTTAAGCCACCATTCTTTGATCATGAAAGAGAAAGGGAAGATGATGTTGAGGCATGGTTGCTTGGACTCAGGAGGTATTTTCAATTGCATAACTACTCATCAAACCTAGAAGATAGAATTTCCACATACCATTTACATGGGAAATATGGAATGTGGTGGGATCAGCTGAAGCAAGTTGAACACATTAATGAGAATAGGATCACTTGGAAGAAGTTCAAGAAATATTTTCAGAAGGAGTACCTTTCAGAGGACTTATATGACAAGAAAATGTAGGAATTATTTGAACTTAGGATGGGAAGCACAACCATGGAAGAGTATGAAAATAATTTATTGGGGCCACTGAAGTATGCGGGGTTTATAAAAGATGAGAAGGTGAAAATACAAAGGTTCTTGAGTGATAAAGAGAATATTCAATATGATGAACACAAGACTTTGACTGAGACCATTAGGAAGGATAAGTAGTTGTATGAAAAAGGAAAGGGCATAAATTCTTTGCAAAAATCTTGAAAGGATAAGAAAAAGGAGAAGTCCGATCAGAGAAATAAAGGATTCAACCCTCTTTTCAATATAAATATCCCAAATAAAAATCAGCCCGACCAGTATGCTAAGGATGTATCCAAGAGAGAAGAATCCTTGGGGAAAGGGAGAAGAACACCAATCCAATGTTGGGGATGCAAGGAATATCATTTGTACAAGGATTTCCCTCACAGAAAGGAAAAAGTGAAAACCATGCACAACATCCAAGAGGCTACAACAATAGAAGACATGGGAAGAATATATGCAGCCTTAGATGATCGACAAGTAGAATACCAATACAATATGATCGAGGTAGAAGGTAAAATCATTAATCATCATGTTTCTATTTTAGTTGATTGAGGAGAAATTCATTGTTATATTGATCCTAAAATAGTGGATATCTTACATTTGGAGAAAAGTAAGCTTGAAAAATCAAGTTTGGTTCAGCTATCCACTAGAACCAAAAGGAGAATCCATGATATGGTTAGAGTTTGTTCCATAAGTCTTAATGGTGTGAATACTAATGTTGATCTAAATATTATACCATTGGGGTATTATGATATTCTTATTGGAATTGATTGCATAGACAAGAATCATGTTGTCATATATTGTCATAATAAGACATTTATATGTCTTGATGAATAAGGAAAATAGAGAACTGTGAAAGGAGTTCCAAAACCCGTCTCTTTAAGGGAGATTTTAGCCTTACAATTGAAGAGATGTTTCATAAAATGATGTCAATTGTATGCAACCCATGTGGAGGAGACAAAATAGATAAAGGGGCCAAGCCTTGAAACATTTTTGGTACTACAAGAATTTGAAGAGGTATTCCAAGAAATACGAGGGTTTCCACCAAAGAGGGAGATAGATTTCTCTATTGATTTAGTACTAGGAGCTACCCCGATATAAAAAACACCTTACAGAATGAGTACACCAGAATTAAAATAATTACAAATGTAGTGGGAAAACCCCTCTATGAACAACACCAAGGGTCTAAAGTGTAGGCATAGCTAACTGTCTAAAGTCTCCTACTTTTTATCACTATCCCAACATTAGCCCACAATCATACATAAAAGACAAGAGAGAGGGATCTCGTAGGCCTACCTTCAACTCCGTGTCCGGTGTTGATCCCTTTGTGTTTGGTTGTTTCTTGACTGCAAGTATCCTCCCAAGGCTGACCTGTAATCATCAAAAGACAAACAAGAAACTACAAGCATGCATTCTACATATGGATTATTGGGTTAGACATCATAAACAAGAAATGTAAAAAAATCATATAATTTTAAGACGTCATTTGGTGGGATGGAAAAATTAATTCTTTATATTAATCTCACAAAAGTCGCTTACAACATGAGATCGACACTGCTCCTCAAACTTTGTCTTGGGCTCATCTTCACCATGCACCAATTGCTTCCACATCTTCTTCTCCTCTTCAGTTCTCTCTTAGGGAAATGGTAAGGGATTTACAATTGGGACAAAGGGGGATTGATAAAATGGGAAGAGTTTATTTTCTCTCATGCTTCCCTTCGCAATGGGACCCCAACCCCTTCTTTTATAAGCCAAAAGGGACAATAACAGTTGGGGTGACTGGCTATGGGTAGTCAAACGGGTAAGTAATGGCACAAAAACTAGTATCCCATGCAAATTTCCACATTTCATGATATTATGTGAGTGTACACGGGCTATAGTGGCTTAGAAAGTGTGTGTACACGGGCATTAATGGTGTAGGGCACGTACACCTTCAAAATGATGGTTTTTAGAAGAGCTGTTAAATAATGGCTTGGTAAAGATAACAAGTTAGATGGCCTGATGCCAGGTATGCATGTTAGGTGCAATTTAGGGTTATAAAAGATGCCCCCCTAATGTGTGAGGTCAGAAGAGCATCTGATGTATGAAATATATTACAAATATTCAGCACTTTATGACGCGAGTGAACCCAAGTACCGAAGTTTAGGAGGTTCCATCTGCAAAAATAACAATTTGTCTCACCGAGGTGGGCACACCCATGCTCGAGATGAAATAAAATCATGGTTGCCAATCAAATACACTGCAGATACATGTCATATAACTATATAAAGTGTAGCTGGGAGTAGTACACAACAGATCTACATCTCAAAAGTCAAAAGGTATACGTGTATAGTATCCATCTTCAAGAATCCAATGACGCCCGATGGATGGAGATGAGGTCTTGAGAGCTCGAGAAACAAATTCAAAATCTTCAAAACTTGGGTAGGAGTTTAATATGAGTGTACGACTTCACTACCCATAGGTCTTCGATGGCTCGTCAAGAATAGAAAAGAGGATCTTGATGATCAAGCATTGAACTTCATTGATTTTTGAACAAGGACTTGATTGGTCTTTTAGGATGGCCGGGCATGAGGACAAGAGACAAACTGCAAAAGGGCCGACTCAAGTTTAGTAAGACTTCCCTTGGACAAAATCACGACAAAAGATGAGACTCAGGGAGCATGGCATTGACACAAGTTCATGATGCAGGAGGCAACACAAACTCTCCAAATGTTTAGAAGGGTAACCAAATGGAGGAGGACATAGCTCTATGTAGCAAGAACAACTTCCTAAGGTCATATTGAATCCTAGAGCTTGATGAACAAATGAAAGGATGTGATTTTTCCAAGGGCGACTCATTGTATTGTCAACAAAAAGAAAAGACTTTTCCCTTCCTCTTTTTGGGGTATATTTGAATTGTGAGATCGGAAGAGCGGT
>CBVK0100352054.1:0-21596 GCA_900067695.1 Picea abies
AAGAAAAGGAGAAGGCTATAGAAGCCTTGAAACAAGAGAAAGAGGAAGTCATAGAGAAACTACGAGTTGTGCGGTACTATGTAACCACCTATGAAAATGAGAAAGATGAGTTTTGGTCGATGCTCAAGGAGGAAAAAGTGAAGATACAGAGAGAAAAGGATCAGTTTCTCACAGAGTAGACTATGGTCAAAGAAGCAATGAATAAATCACTTCGCTTTGTGCTAGGCTTGGCACAAGAGGAACAAGAATTGGTTGAGATTCAAGTGGCGAAGCTCACTGAGGCCATCCAGCAGCTTCAAGTGAGGATAACGGAGTTGGATATCCAAGTAGTACCAAGAATTTCGTAGGAGGTGTGCAATTAGAGGGAGGAAGCTGCTAAGAATGCAGTTGGAAGGATCAGATCCCTCACCTTAGAATGCAAACCATTGAGCGATATAAGAATGCAAACTTATGAATTCCTAACATAAGATCCAGAGCTAAAGAAACTGGACATGCAATTACAAGAGGCACAGCAGCAGGCCTCCTCAGTGCAGCTGTAGATGAAGCTACTCACTACAGTCGAGAGAATGAAAAGATCACAAGAACAATCTACAATACAACAAAAGATTATTGCCATCTAGAGAAGAGTAATGGAAGTCGTGCATAAGTTGCAACCTGTGTAGGATGAAGCCTGCAAGGTGTTCGAAGAAATTGAAGGACAAGGCTCTCAACTGAACCAAGTGGTTGCAACAGTGGAACAACACCTGGAAGGTCCTTTTACAGAGAATATGCTCCAAGAGCTCGCTAAGTAGGAGGCTTAGGTGAAGTAGCAAGTCGAGGCCTCTCAAGTGAAGTTCGAGGCCTTCGAAGCAGCGTTGCCCATACCTGAGTGACTCGGGACGAGTCACAGGTGAGTGTTGGGGTCTTGTTGGCCCTCGACCAAGTTTTGAGGAAAGATTGGTCAGGTTTGAACACTTTTTGGACTTCAACGTAGTGATCGAGGAAGGAACACCCATGCAAAGCTGAGATCGCGTATCTCACTTGTTTTGTGGGCTTTGTGGACCCATCAAGGGGTTATTAGGGTTTTTGTAATGGGTTATGGGATCATGTCGACTCATGGGTTTACCCATGAATAGGCCTTATTGTAAAATTATAAATAAGTAAGATTGTAAGGTAGAAGGAGAGAGTGAAGTGATGTAAGAGACTTAGAGAGTGAATTCTAAGTATCTAAGTGCAAGAAGTTATGAATGCTTCATGCAACAAAAAGTGTATGTAAGGATCTGTGCTTGATAAAGGAGTTGGCTTTGTGCCTTGACCTAATTTTGGGAAGGAGGATCTGGTGCACAATGTGCAGATCTTCTATACTCTACGAAGATTGGCTCTATGTCTTAGTGCACAGGAGCGGATGAATGTAAGAGATTGAAGAATAATAAAGAAGGCAAAGTAGTTGGTGGACGTAACCCCACACTGGGGTGAACCACATATATCTTATTTCTTCTGGTTTCTTTTTGTTGTGTTCTTTATATTATGACTCTTCTTTGCTTATTATGTATGTTAGATAGATATATAGATTCTTAGTTCTTCACATGTGTTAAGGATGAATGAATGATAGATCTAACTCCGTGCTATGTGCTAAGTAGTTGAAGCGCTTAATCTTTATTGTTATTACGTTGATCTATCTTAGGGTTTGTTATGTGATGTTAATAAAGCTAATGAACTAATGCATATCATATTCTAAGTGTTATTAAAGTACTTGCAAAGTGTTATAATCATATATCTGTGTCCCATATTGGTTACAGACACCTGAGTCCTGTAACCCCCCTGCCTCTACCTTGGGTGAGACTTCACCTGCTTCACAAGTGTTGCCGAAAGGGCCGGTAGTTAGGGTTTTTTTGGTGCGTTGTTAGAGTTAAACCCTGGGTCTTCCCCTATGCTAACACTTATTATAGATCATCCATTATTCATTATGAAATACAAAACTATAAGAAGTTAAATTGTATATTAGTGTCTCCATTGGGATATGGATTCTTATTTGATCTTCTAACCACACCAAAATAAATCAATATGAACAAGATAAATTAACCCTGGCTCTTCAGGTAAAATAATTTCTTAGAAAATGACCATTGACTAGGACCCCAAATATCTCACTTTCATCCAAGTTATTTAAAACAAAAGTGTTGTTGTTCATAATTTTGACTATTTTAAATGGGTCGAACCACAAATTGTCGCACTTACGATGTTTTGACTTATCTTCCCTTCTAGCATCCCATCTTAGAACAAGGTCCCCTGTTTTGAAACTATCCTTCTTAGTCCTCTTTTCAAATGTTTTTTTGACCTTACTATGATAAGCCTCATATTTTTCATTTAACATTTCTCTCCTCCATTGTACCTCAATAATTTGGAAAATCATCCTATGAATATCATTAAGTTCTTCCAATTCTTGTTGCGGTATTTTTAGTACAAGTAAACCAAGTTGGGTTGGGAAAATAACATTATTTTTCCCATAGACCAACTGGATAGGAGAAGTGCCAATTGAGTTTTTGGTACTAACCCTATCATCCCATAAAGCATATTTTAGTTTAGAATTCCATCCCTTTTTGTTATCTGCCATTTTGTTTTTGATAATTCTGATCAAGATTTTGTTGGAGGATTCTACCAACAAATTACCATATGGATAATATGAAGTAGAATGTTCCATAGTAACATTATATATTTCACATAATTCAATCATATCAGCAGATTTAAATGGCTCGGAGTTATCCATGATTAACTTTCTAGAACAACCAAATCTAGAAAATATATTTTCTTCCATAAAATTTATAATTACCTTATCAGTTGAAATTTTTTGTCGAGATGGCCTCAATCCATTTCATAAATTAATCAGTGGATATCAATATCCATCTGTGTTTTCCACTGGAAGGTGAATGAATTTCTTCTATGAAGTCCAAGCCCCACTACTGGAAAGGGCCATTTGTTATTATTGTCTTTAATGGAAGAGAGTGTAATTCTTGTTTTCTAGCAAACTTTTGACACTACTCACATGAACTAATTTTAGCAAACACATCATAAAATAGTGTGGGCCAATAGTACCCATCTCTCAAAATTTTAAAATTTGTGGCTTTCCAGTGTTGATATCCTCCACAAGCACCTTTATGAAGGTCGGTCATAATAAAATTTGATTCCTCCTCATCAATACATTTCAACAAAATTCCATTGGGATCCTTCCAAAACAAATTCTAATTAATGATGCAGCACTTTACAGCCTTTAGCTTGAGATATCTTCTATTTGATTTATGAAAATCCAATGGACACTGGAAATTCTACAAAAAAAAAACTATGTCTTTATACCATGATGAGGAATGATACTTGTCCAATACCTGTAAGTTTTTGTCTTTATCCTGTGATACTGGAACAACTCACTGATTTTGAATATAGTTCAGTCCAAGATCTTTGCAATTTGAGTCATCAAACAACCTTTCCAGACCCTAAACTTTAATCATCTTGGTATGTTTGAGTTATAAATCATATTCCAAGAGCTTTTCTATCCATTTACCTCTATTTCCTTTATTGTTTGGTTGCACAAGCATATCTTTCACATTGTTGCTAGTAACATAGGAAATTATCTTAGAATGAAAAACATAAACTCTGAAATATTTCAATGCCTTCACTAAGGCATAAGCCTATTTTTCCATTATGTTATATTTAAGTTATGCATGTCTAAGAGATTTTCTAAAGAAATAAAAGTATTGCTCATATCCTTCTTCATTTTTCTGCAAAATGTGATCCATTTTTGGTAATGGATAGTTATCCTTGAGGGAACACTTGTTCAGATATTTAAATCCACACATAACCTTATTTCACCATTTTTCTTCATGACTGACACCAAAATTTCCACCCACTCTGAATATATCAAAGGTACTATAATATTATCATCTAGTATTCTTTTCAACTTTTTTTCAATGATAGGAAACAACATAGGATTAAACTATCTCATTTTCTTCCTGAAAAGTTTAGATCTCGGTTTCAAAGGAATTTTATGTTGAACTATTTTAGTGTCAAAAATATTAAGGTCTTCATATGACCAAGCAAAAATATTAGTAAATTCCTTCATAATTTTAACATACATGTTCCTTTACTCTTCTGATAATGCTTTGGACAGTTTAATGATCTTTGGTAGGGTTTTGTGATATCTAACCCTAACACATTCATAACCACCTTCAACATAAAATTATGTGAATCTCTCGAGTCCATGAGACAGTTATGCATAATTTTATCATGAATGTTCAGGGACTCGAGTCCATGAGACAGTTATGCATAATTTTATCATGAATGTTCAGGGAGATATAAAATGGTGGAGAATAATCATTTTTATCTTCAATATTCAGACCAATTGTGATAGCAGGATTTTCATCTTGCAAATTTGCAGTGTCTGAAGAGATAACAAGTATAGGAGAAGTGTATGAAGAGATAATAGGTGCAAGAGATTACAAAACCTTTAAGATATAATGTTTAAAATGTGCATTCTTCATTAGCTCCACCAAAGGCACAATAATTTTAGTTTTATTTATCTGATGCCCTATATTAAAAGGAGATAGTTGTATTTTTGTTTATTTTACCTTTGAAACACCTGCCTTGGTAGGTTGTTGATGCTAGTCTGATTTTCTTGGACCCAGCTTAGCTGGAGTATTTGTCTTCTTAATATGAGTTTGAGCATTTGGTTTTGACCCACTTTGTTTATACCTTAAATCGTATTTCTTTTGAGAATCATTCTGAAAAAATTCCTCTTCTTTATCATCAAACTGATTTGATATCAAAGAATCCTCATATTCCTATTGACTCAAGTGACTGGTAGGAATTTCAGTTCCATCTAAAAGGGTTGTAGAATTTTCTTCAACATCGTCACTTTCTTTTGTATCTTAAACCGCATTATTCTGGAAAGGGGGAAAGAACCTTTGGTCATCATGATTTCTTATTTCTCTTTGCATGATTTGAGGAGCATTATGTGGTCTTCTTAAATGATTTGGATTCGTGTTCCCACCCTCCTGAACAGGTCTATTCGACTTCTTTGCTTCCAATTACAATCTCGCCAATTATGATGTTAGTTTCTTCAACATTTTAGCCATTTCATCGATTTTTGGATCAGATGTTGTTGTATTGGAAAAAGATGGGACATCTTATTTCTACTTCTTTTTGTCTCTATCAAATTTTGACTTTAATCTTTCTGCTACTAGAATATTTGACTCTACCTCAATAGCTACCTCCTGCATTGAACTCAAAGTAGAAGACCTTATTTCTCTCAACAAAAGAGAAAATTCATCATCAAGGGCATTAGCAAGAGTAATTTTAGTAGAGGTTTGAGTAGGCTTGATTTCATCAGGGATTTTGGTATACATTTTATTAAACCTTTTAGTAAAATTTGACATAGACTCGCCACTTTTTCTTTTTAGGGATCCAAATTCAGTGATATAATACAAGTAATCCTTTTGTTCTCCCCATTGTTTCATAAAAGTCTCATCTAAAACATCAATATCTAGAATAGAACCTGTTGGAAGACCTCATAACCATTTTCCTACTTCTCCATCTAGACTTTGAACAAACACTCTCATCCAAACATTTGATTGCTCTATATTGAAGTTATCTGCAAAACTGTAAAAAGAGGCTAAGTGTTCTTCAACCGTAACATCACCCTCCCCATTGAATCTCAACAACTACTTCATTTAATATCCAATTGGGAAAGCGCTTAAGATTTGAGGTAAGACCAGGGGTGCATATATAGCAGCAATGATAGAATCCATCCTATTTACAACCATTTTTTGAGAAACCAGAATATGTACTTTAGGTGGTGATGAAGGCTGCAGAATGTGAGATTGATGTTTAGATTTATGAATTTAAGAATCCTTCAATAGCAAGGATATTATTAAAAACTTGAATTTCTGGTTTATCTTCCTTAGAGGTGCTTGGTTGAGGAAAAGATGAAGAAAAAATATGATCAATTTCTTCTTTTGTATACTTATGAAAGTATTTGATGGGTCTTCCAAAAAAAATCAACTCTTCTTCATCTTCGTCTTTAATGAGGTAGGAAAAAGAATTCCACTCCTCAACTATTTGATCACCTAACTGAAGAGATATATATTCTTCTAAAGAAAAAAATGTAGGCCTGTCCTTTTTTTCAATTATTTTTGAAGGATCAATAATGGGTGTTTCTTCAATAAAAGGAAATCATTTTTCTTCAGAAACAGTAATGGATTTTTTAGGAACGCAAATTGTCTCTTCAGAAGAGGACTTACCTTTAGAACAAGAGGATTGGCCCTAGGTATTCTTTGGTTTTGTTGGTAATTTCTCTAGATCTGACAATGATCCAACTGCCTTAGGGTCTAGATTTGTTCTGGTTATTATTTTTCTTGAAGATGAAGTTAATACTTCGGCTTTGGTAGGCTCATAATTTGGTCCTTTCACTTCTCTTTGAGGAGCCAGAACTTCTGCAATGGAGTTTCCAGGTGAAAAATATGTAGTTTGATTTCAATGTCTAATTGTTCTCCACCATCAAGAGTTATCCCTTCTCAATGTCGTTCTTCCCAGGGAAATATATCTTTGTTCCTCTGTCCCCGGTAATAGAGCCAAAATATGTTATCCCTAAAGTTGTCCCTGAATGCTAAGGGGCAAGCTAGGGAACCTTATTTATTGCAATGTTTTATATTCATAGAACAAATGAATTTATAGATTTGGTTTATAGATTAGGTAGTGGATAGGTTGGACAATAGTTATCAGGTTACACTTCAAGATCAGGTTTCCACAAAATTCAACTTAGTCAAAGGAATTCACTCTGATAATCTAGATGAATAAAACAAAGAATGATGAAAGAGAAAAATTACAAGTTACAATATGTACACTTGTAAACAAGAAGTTTCAAATTCCCAAATAATATTCAGAAACCAAAAATAATCATTGTAAATGCAAACCCTGAAAAGATGAATTAAATCAACAAAATATTTGACTAAAATTCAAAACATAATAGGATACAACATTGCTTTGCACAAGTTCCAGATGCATTCAAAATAGGGAAGAAGAAATAATGACATAGAAAAAGATAATCTAACCATCAGAATGTCTTTCAATTGAGTGCAAAAACTGCAGATTCCAACTGTACAATTTTGATCAATATTTTCCTTTAGTGCCACAAAATATGAACCCATTACTTTGTCATCTAATTCCCTTTTTATACAAAAATATGATCTCCATTTCAATTTGAGATCCTAAAACCTAGTAACAAACTCGATATATATGGCTATCAATTAGAGATTACATTTAATAAGACAATAACAAAATCCTAGATCTTAGGGAAAATATATCCTATCATAAATTCCTAAGATATATTTGACACTTACACATAGGATCTGCAACATCTATTCTTGGAATTAATATGCTGAAAAAACTTAGACCTTCAAATTTATGCTAGATCAATGTCATTCATGATGTTGATCCTGCTTGCAAAACTATTTTTCAATTTCCTGAATTTCCTCATCATCCTGTAGAAAGAGAGTTACAAAAAGCACTAATTTGGTAGTACAAACCAAAATAAGAGACAACTTGTGTATTGGTATAACATGAAGACCTTTCATCACCAAGTAGAAATTTTCCTTTTAGACTTTTCTTGTTGCAATTTGGTTTTAAGCACAACATTACTTCATTACAGTTTGATGTTCATTTTTTTGACTTTCTTTGACAATTCACGTTGAGTTTTGTTCTTTTATTTCAACTTTTGTACTTTTTCCTACAAATTAGCATTCCAAATATCGAGTGTTCGATTCTCCTACTTCAACTCTTTAATGGCTATCTGAAATTCCTCATTCCTCTATTTTCCTGGTACATCCTCTCTTTCATCCCTATGTTCATTTTGTTCCTCTTCTGATGCAAGTTTGTTTAAATCAATTGAGAGTTTGGGTTTCTTAGGCCTTGTTCCATACTTATGTCCTTTTGAAGATGCTTCCTCAACAATTTCTTTTTTTCACGGGCTTAGAGAAGTTGGTTGCTTTTTCTTTACATAATTATGATAGTTATTGGATATCTAGATTATAGGTGGGATCTTGTTCCATTCCATCATTTGTTGAGAAGATTCAACTATAACTACTGGTTGTTATTGTTTCTCTGATATGGATTTATGAGTGGAATGAAAAAACTAACATATTGAATACAAAAACACAGAGATACAGAGAACAACAACAAATATCCAGTAAACAATAACTTCTATTGAATAAATGAAATAGGTTGAAGCTGTATAATTGCATAACTGAAAAAAACTTGCTCGAATGGTTGTAGCTATCTCTGAGAAGAGATGTGTCTTCTATGCACATCTGTCTGAGAAAAATGATTACAATCAAGCTCCATAGGCCTTTTTAACATTACTCACGAATGTTGAAACCCTAGACATCCAAAAACCTAACCCTAGGAGGTGAAACACCAAAATTTATGTGGTCCCCGATGGGTAAGTTGGTACCTCAAATTCCTGGGTCATAACTTTTGAATATGACCTCTGTTTTAGGTGCATGATAGTTCGTTGCAAATGTGTTTTTGAGAAATACACATTATGATGTCTAACTCTGTCTTTGTCTACAGTTTGACTATGGCAAGCGAAAAAAACACTGTTTAGGGCCCCAAAATGGCCCTAGAAGTACATAAAGATGTACTCACATGAAAGATTCCAAACTAAGCCAGCTGGATTAGGTGGGTGGACGCCAATATCCACCTAGAAGATGTGTATGGATTCAAACATCCTCGAAAGTGTAGAACCCACAATTACAAAGAAGTACAGAAGAACGTGTTGAACTAAAAAATTGTCAAGAGGAGCCAGTTGCAATAGGTGGGTGACCACCAATATCCACCTGGATTAGTCCTCCCCCATTAGGAAGCAATGGTATCCATTGCGTTGAGTTCCCCCATCAAGTGAGGAAACTTCTATTGAATTTGGCCCTGGGTGAGCCACTTTCCTTGGTGTAGGACCTGCCCTGCTTTGACAACTTGATAAAGATAGATCCTTTGCTAGCGAGTTCCCTTGACCTGTGTGTCCACAATATGATCAGTGGATGCTTGTTCCACACATTTAGGGTGGATATTTGTTGGTGTCAACTGTTCTTTAATCTCTGAGGTGTCCAATAACGGTGGAAAATATGGCCAAAGGAAGTCCACATTGAAAATTGGGTGAAAACCAAGGAAGGGTGGAGTGTTGAGCTCAAAATCATTGCTACCCACAACCTCGGTGATAGTGTAAGGCCAAAATTAAAGTGGGAGGAGCCTCCGATGGGGTCCTGTAAGGTGCTCTTTCTACAAATGTAACAAGAACTTGTCTCACACCTGGAACTAGTGTGGTGCCCTGTGTTGAGCATGGCACTGCTTGTACTTAGCATTGGATTTCTACAAAATCTCATGGACATGTTGGTGGATGTGCTAAATCCGCTCAATGAATATGGTAGCTGTATCGTCCTTAGAATGAACATGGGAAGATTTTTCCTATGTGGTGGCAAGAGGTAATGCAACATCAATGGGACCTAAGGGTTGGAATCCCAGCCCCACCTAAAATGGGCTATGGTTGGTGGAGCTATGGAGAGGAATCCCAGCCCCACCTAAAATGGGCTATGGTTGGTGGAGCTATGGAGATCCCTATTGTAGTTGTGTTGAACATAGTGAAGACTCTCATCCCAGGTATGAGGGTGTTTAGAGTTGTACATGCATAGGATGTGCACAATCATTTGATTGACGAACTCTGTTTGGTCATCATTTTGGGGGTGGAAAGCAGTGGATTTATTGAGTTTGGTGTCCAATAGTAACCAGAGACTCAACCAAAATGTGATGAGGAAATTTTTGTCCCGATCAGAGATGATGGTCTATGGTATCCCAAAATGGACTCACATTCGTTCAAAGAAGATCTTGGTATTATATATCACTTTGATGCTCTTCTTGTAGGCTGTGAGGATGGCCATCTTCGAAAACTGATCAACTACCACAAATACACAATACTTTTCTTGTTTGGTGAATGGAAGGCTAGATATGTAATCCATCGATATGGATTCCCAAGGCCTCTCGGGAGTAGGAAGAGGGGTGTATAAGCCTTGCTTCTTGATGGTTGGATTGGAAATGGCATAGGTAGTGCAAGATCTGATGTACTTGTTGACGTCCTCTTGAAGTTTTGGCCAATAAAATGTTTCTTTATAATGACCACAGTTTTCTCCACACCAAAATGTCCTACCATCTGACTGTAGTGAGCTTCCAAGATCAAATTTTCACACTCTCTTGCAAGAACACAGAGATGGCCAAGATGGAATAATAGTATGTCTTGAATGTGAAAATTAGTAACACTTTCACCTATACACAAAAGGTGATAGGTGGTGGTGAATTCTGGATCTTACTGATAAAGTTGGGGACACTCAGATTCCTCATGTCCACAAGAATGGACCATGGTGGTGAGTGAAACCATGGGAGTTCAATTGAGGCGCATGATAGCTCGTTGGAAAGGTATTTTCGAGAAATACGCATTATGCCATTAAAATCTAACTCTGTCTACAATTTCACTGTGGAAAGACAAAAAAACATTGTTTAGGGCCCCAAAATGGCCTTGGAAGTACAAAAAGATGTATTGACATGAAAAATTCCAAACTAAGCCAATTGGATTAGGTGGGTGGCCACCAATCTCCACCTGAAATATGTGTAGGTATTCAAACAACCCCGGAAGTGTAGAACCCACAATTACAAAGAAGTACATAAGAACATACTGAACTAAAAAATTGTCAAGAGGATCCAGTTGAAATAGGTGGGTGGCCACCAATATCCACCTAGATCATTCTCCTTTATAGTTTTCCATATTGGCATTTCCCTTAAGGTTTTAATTTCCAACCTTTATTTCTTAATAATCTCAGGAGTTTCTTCAGAGGTCTCATCATCTATGACAATCAAATTCTCTTTATTGAGAAAAGGTTTGAACATTTCCTTTGAATTAAGCCTTAGCTTATTTTTAGGTATAGTTTTGGGTCTGCTAGAGTAGCTGACATGCTATTTGCCTTTATTATTTTTCCTCTGTCTTTTCATTGGAGGATTATCAACTGATCTATCATGATTTTTTGTTTTAGTCTCAATTTTTACCTTTTGTAATTCTTGTGCTATCTTCCTTGTCATCCTCCTGGTATAAACTTTGTCATAACCCACAAACTCTTTTTTTGAAGTAGAGAATTCTAACTCCTTAATTTCTTCTTCCTGATGTAAAATGAGCCTTATCTTGCTTGATTTGGTCTCTCTTGCTACAAGAGAATATTCTTGCTCCTTTGTTGATCTATTTGATGTGTTTCCCCTTCTTGTTGAAACCCTAGTTTTCTTGTTAGGAGTTCTCTTTTGTTTTTCTGAACCCTGTTCTTCGAACCCTAATGAAGGCAATAATTATTCCCGGGACACTTGAACTTCTCTTAATGCATACATAAATAGTATTTTAATTATACCTTGATGAGATAAGATTTTATGAGAAGTTGTAGGATGACTCTGTATCCTCTTCACCATTTTTGTCAAGCTTTTTAATAGGTAGAAGGGAAAATTCATTTCCCGATCACCATTTAAATGCATTAGAAAAATCATGTGGTAGCAATGAATGATAGAAAACTTACCTTCACATGTTATATACTTCTGTAGCACTGCTAAAAAAAATGCCACTCTACCTTCAACCATTTATTTGGAATTCCTTGGCTCCAATCCAGATTATGGTGTTTTGGCACTAGGAATTGATTGCACATGTTTGCAGGTAGTTTTGTTTTATTCCACCATATTTCTCCCTTTACAGGCAATCGAAAAGTTGTTTCGACTGAATGCTCAGTGACATGAATGATCACATCTCCAACCTAAGTCTAAAACTCATCACAATTCTTGGCAAACAACATTGAAATGTCTTCATGGTGCCCCTGGAAAGTGCGACAAAACTTAAACCATTATCCATTGATGAAATTTTCCATAATTTCTGGGAAAGATTCCAATAATTCAACTCCCTTAGGTTCCAATCTGAGGAATTGACCTCCTTTCTTAGGTGACATACTCCACTCTAGCACGATGACACTGACCACAAGCTCTATATACCTGTGAGAATTTAAGGTTTCCCCTTATTTAAGTTTTCAAGGATACCTGCACAGAACACCAAACGTAGTATGGTTTTTGTATGCAAGTGGCATTAAAATGTATTCCTGTCTATTTCATAAACTCTTTAAAAATAAAATTAAATCATAATTTTGCATGTGTTAATTCATGCCCCAACACTTGGAATTGATTGAAGTATGAGAAGATTTAAGTTCATGTACATTAAATCATGCATAAGGATAGAAAAATGATTTATATATGACATAGTCTAAAATCATAAACGTTTGCATGATCTTTTGCATGATTTCAGAACATCTAGCATGATCTTTGGTTTTGAAACACACTCAAAATAATGATTTCCTCATGTGCTACAAGAATGACAACATTCTTGTAGCATCCTTGTTTATTCCTTTAACCTTTGATAATGAACTTATAAATAACACATCTGATGTGACACATTTCTTTCCATGCAAAATTTCAAACTTATCCTATAAGAAGTAAATGAAAATGAAATCAATCAAAGCAAATTATACCAAAATGAAAAGTAAAATGTTAAAAATGGTGCAACCAACAAAGGAAAATAGGCTAAGGATAGGTTATGATAGAACATGATAAAATTTAAGAACATAAAGGTGGTAATAGGATTAGGTACTAACAAAGCCCGTGAGTCTTTAGAGAAGATGCTTGGTTGGCAAGATATGTGTGAGTCTCCCCCTACTACATTGTTAGAATACTACAGTAGAGAAAGACTCTGATATAATATATTCTTTGACACTTGTAAACCCCTTTTAAAGAATGTACATGCCACCCAAAAGGAAGAAACTTACGCCTACATAAGGCTATGAAACAACTCAAGATATCTCATGGAAGAAATCAAGATGCAGTCGTTTCTCCCTATTTATGAAGCAACACCTGCCACAGCTAGAATTGTTGAGGTGGAAAAAAGAAAAGAAATCAGACAAGTAAGCATACAAATTTTAAATCATATTGAAAGAGAATATTTGGAGGAACACCTATTAAGACCTACCTGGATTAGCAATAAAATCCAACACTTTGTTAAAAATGTAGAAAAGGAGTTACATCAAGAAGTGTCTACCAAAGTTTGCAATGGAGAGTTAATCGTGGAGAAATTGCAATCAAGAAAGTTGGAGGACATCATGAAATATTATTACCTCTGGAAAGAATATGAGGATCAGATGCAAGAGTAGACTAGCTTATGATAATTAAATTCCATAATTGTACCCATATGTCTCCTTTCTCTACTATAGTTTTCTTGTTTTCCAATTTGGAACATGAAGAGTCATTTTGTAAAATGACCATGGGTTCATAATTGCAAGACTATCATGTTAAAAATCACTCCTCATTATAAAAGGGAGGACTATCCATAAGAAAGGGATTTTGGTTTCTTGATGTAGCAAGACAATATTTTTACTACATGTGAATTTAAACCTAAAGACATTTTGGATATTATGGTGTTAATATGTATGAATGTGACTATTCAGCTTATGCGTGTTTATTTCTCTAGTATGTGAACATTAGTTTATGAACTACTTCTGAATTAATGTTCTCATTTTTACAGTTACCATGATTTTAAATTTGAGTACATCGATGGTGTGATGCAATTAATTAATCAATTGATTGATTCTAACTTGTTATGTTGTTAAACATTTATGTTACTTGTATTATGAATTTATTTTGTGCAAGTAATATAAATATTTCATTGTACTCGTCCTTTTTCTTAGTTTGCTCCTGATTATGATAGGGTAGTATACAATAGAATAGAAATTGCATCTTAGAACTGTAATCTCTCATCTTAGCTTAGAATTAGTTAGTTAAGATTTTTATTTTTAATTTATCTGTGAACCTTTCGTTCTCATATTCATATTTAGTTAGCATATTAGTTAGATCGGTAACCAGGCCAAAATATGGTCGGAAAAGCTATCTGAAACGAGAGTGGGTCTAATTGGGACCTTCCATCGGGCATTATCTCTCGTCTGATTGAACGGGTCATTCTTCCCCGTCAACACTACCTGGACTATTCTAGACCCTACAACACTAAGAAATCTATCATCACCAACAAATATTTTCTTACTATTACATTCATTTAGAGTAGAAAATATGGCTTTATCCTTATCCATATGACAATATGCTCCATAATCAATAATCCACTCATCAGAAGAAGAGATAGAAGTTGCATTGAAGGAGAAACCAGAAGAAAAAAATGCATGTCCATGAGAAGAAGAGGTAGAAGAAGAATAATCGATATCGATGTTGTGCTTCTTCATTGCTACTTCTAAATCTCTAATCTTCTTAAAACATATGGACTCCATGTGACCATCTTTCCCACAAAAGTTACAATGTCAGACAATATTCTTAATTTTAGATTGTGTTCCTTTGTCACCATTAGGATCGAAAATTGGATGAGAGAGTTTGTGACCCTTGTTTTTCTTGCTGTTATGGTGAGGATATTGCTTCTTTGGGTTATTGGATTTATCTTTTTTCCATGTCACTAAGTCTTTGTTGGAGATATCTGCAATGCTGACCACTCCAAGTTGTACAAGTTTATCATGCTCTCTAATCAAAGGATCGCAAAAATACTTAAGAGGGGTATTTTGATAAGAACTTCGTAGATCTTCTCTAGTGGAACAAAAGGTAGATACAAACACAAAATATGCACTGCCAAGCTTATAAAGAATAATATATATGTATCAATCTTCCTTCGTATCTATTTTGTAGTCTATACATAAAGTATAAGTGTTTTGAACTTAGATAAATAATATCCAATGCAAGGAAAATCATTGGAACTTAAATTCATTAACTGATTTTCTATCTTTTGGTATTGAATACTATTGTGTTTACCAAACACAACTTCAATATTTCCCCAAAATTTATCTAAGCCATCAGTTCCTTAAAGGTGGAACCTTAAATCGGGAGATATGGACATTCCAATTAGTCCATGTGCTTCATCATTATTATTATCCCATTTTTCTTTCTTT
This sequence comes from Picea abies, assembly GCA_900067695.1. Lineage (NCBI taxonomy): Eukaryota > Viridiplantae > Streptophyta > Pinopsida > Pinales > Pinaceae > Picea > Picea abies. The sequence continues at coordinate 15,078 of CBVK0100352054.1, forward strand.
TCATCATCTGGGGATTCATGCTTTTTTTCAAAGGTAATCCGGTACAATTTTTTACTTCTTAAAACATACTCCATATGAGATTTCCATGAGAAGTAGTTGGCATTGGTACATAAAATATCACTAGGAGAAGCCATATTAAATATGCAAATAATATGGATTTAAAGAATGAAACTTATGGTATGGGAGAGCCATGTGGCAAGTAGAAGATAGTCCACATGGTGATGCTCCTCATAACTATGCACATAACCTCACTTTTAAATAAGTTACTTATGAAGTGACTCACTTTTATAAAATAAGCGAGAATCTCACTTTTAAATAAGTTACTTATGAAGTGACTCACTTTTATAAAATAAGCGAGAATCACTTTAAAATGAAGTTACTTTGTAAATGAAAGTTGCATGCAAAAGAATAAATTAAAATAAAATATTAAAGTTATTTAATAGTGATTCACTTTTACAATTATTTGAAATGCACTTTACAATGAATGCATGAACTTTTAAAAAAAAAAGTAACAAAAAATAGACTTGAACTCAAGACCTCTTACTAAGTGAAGTAAATTTCAACCAAGTGAGCTAGTGCAAAACACATTATAGTCTTAATAAGGAGGATTGGGGCTGTTGTTTTTGTTGTTGAAGATGGCATTGAAGTCTGTTATAACTTGAGATGGCTCATGGCTACTTAGAAACCATGTTAAGACATCTTTAAACCAAAATTAGATCCAAGTTGTCCCTTGGATCAAAGGGGGATCCCTTATCAAATTTGAGATAGATGACTTCCCACTATCACTAAACCACAACTCTAAGAAATTGAGCTAAGAATGAAAATTTTGATGATAAAGAACAAGATAAAATAGGTAAGCGGGGTTTAAGAATTAAATGCCAGTTGACTAGAATAAAGGTTGTAAATCTCTCGAATCAGAAGTCTAATCCATTGGGCATGGAGACTCATCCAACAGATCACTGAACTGTAAATGATAGGTGGAATAATAATAATAATAATAAGACATTTAAATATCAAACATAATAGAGGGTAAAGCAATCTCTATTATTCCAAGATGAAGAAAGTAATTTTTCTCGGCATAAATAAATTAATCCAACAAAAAACAAATGCATGAGTTGAGTATTGGATAGTAAGTTCAACAAAGACATATGAAATCATCTAAATTAATTAACAGTAGTGGTGGTCATATCAAATTACAGTTTGCATTTTCATTCAAATAATGAGAAAGAAAACAAAGATGTAGCATGAGAAGATTAAAACAAAAAATAGAAAGAGAACAAGGCTCTGTTGAGAATGAGCAGTGAATCCTTCGATTAATTCATGTTGTTTGAGAAGATCACAATAGTATTACAAGATTCATTGCAAAGGACACAGTCCTTGCTGCCAAACATTCTAATCTGCTAACCCTTGCCTTAGTTCTCATCTACTTCTTTTTTATCATTTTTTTTTAATGTTGAATGACTGGCTTTAATTTTGGAAATGGTTGCTCAACTGCTGCCTCGAAATCTGCCTTTAATTCTGGAACGAATTTTCTGAAATAGAATCAAGGTTGAGAGTAATTTGGAACTCTTGACATCTCAAGTCAATGTGTTTTCCTTCTTCTCTGAAAAATATAAATTTTGTTGTTTATCATTAATTATCAAATATTCTTTAGCTACCACCTATTCTGACTTTTACCCCCTTCAACTAGATGTCATGTTTTACCAAGAAAAACTTTCATATTTATAATTATAATATTTCCATTAGTCTCAAATATCCTCTAACCATTCAAGAAACTTCATAGCCATGTCATTTACAACTTTCAAATTCCCTATTTTTGAAATTAAACTATTATAAAAAAATGAATATCTTCTTGTTGTGTCTTCCCAAGGTATTGTTATAATACCATACCAACTCACTCATTTTATTTGCTTTGTAAATTTCAAGAACTTCCTTAGCAAGGTAATGAAAGTTGAGTGATAGTTTCAATATGAATGATAAAAAAAAGGCAATTTATGAAGTTGTTCTATAGAATCTTGTTGTAAAGATAAAAATAATTCATGTTATTGTTTCTCCTTGATTATATATCCTCTCAATTCTAGTTTCAAATGCATAACATAAAAATGCTCTGCCATGAAGACGAATCATCCTTTTCATCTTTATGATGATGATCCAAAGTGGTCAATCTCAAATACAAAATAATGGGGAAAGCCTCACCTCCCCAATTGGCACCAATATATAGGGTCACTTCGTTCGAATGAAAACCATAATGTCTCCCTAAATGTAGTTGTAGTTATACTTTCCCAATCAAAACCTTCAAGAGGTCTTCACGAACCTAATCCCTTGTTTCCATGGGAGGCGAAAGATCCATTAAAATAATCTTAATCCTCTTACCTTTGGCTGACAATAATTTACATTTCTATATTCTATCAAGATTACGTAGAGAAGTAACACCCGAAGAAAACAAAACATCAATATGGGATCCAAGGAGAAATATGTACATCAATTTTCATTCGCTATCCTGCCAACTCAGGTTCATTTCACCATTTATTTCAAATGTACCAGCCTGATGGAACATTTTCTCGGTCAAATAGCATGTCTGGAAATACCCAGGAGATGACAGGACTGGAAACCAACTCTGTTACCAGCATATTGGTGGGAAAATGAACAAACCTTCGTTAAACAACATATTCACATGTGCTTCTGGGAGATATCGTTTTTTGAAAAAATACCCATTATTTAAACGGTCATTGCAGGGGCGGGGGACACAATTTCCCACGACCTGCCACATCACTTGGGTTGGAACCATGGTTAAGTTTTTCTGACCCTCCCCTTCATTAACCATTGAGCATATGGGGCGCGCCATTGAATTGTATTCGTTGATCTATGAGCGTTAGCCACTATTGGATTTCCACCTCTTGAAACTATCTCTTTATGAAGGTGGTTTTTGGAAATAATTAATTGAACCTTTGTAACCATAAGACGTGTGGAAAAGTAGTTTTGAATTTGCATAAAAATGGAAAATTTGGTGAGTTGTTGAAACAAAATAATAATAATCATGTAATTATAAAAAATGGAATAAAAGAAAAAAAAATGCCTTTAATATTTTTTGTTAGACTTTGTGACTTAGACACATGATTTGTTGGGTTTCAATAAACTTGATTTCAGCTTGCATAAAATTTATAATATGATAAATCATTTGGATAAAAATGATGATTTATGGGTAAGACCAAATTCAAGATTATGATCATAAAAATAAAACATATTTCCTCTAAAAACCTTGGGTTAAGATAAAGTTTTTTTAAAAGCGATAAGTAGGCAAAGGTATATCGCAACAAAGACTTAGATGGTAGGGGATAGGAAGTATTCAAAACATTTGGCGATGTGAATTTATGTTACAACATAGGTTTCATCTCAGGATTGTGTCTCCTTGCGAGCCACTAAAGAACTGTAGACCACATGCCTTCACCCATTTCTTGAAAATTTGTGTCTATTCATTTCTGCAACCTGTAAATTCTTGAGCCTATACCTTCTCTAAAACTATTTCCGCTGATCTAAAACCCTGCTTATTCTCAACTAAAAAAAATTGACTCTAAAAACTACAAAAAACAACTATTCTGCAAAGTGAAACAAAACATTATGTTATTGAACTAAAAGCTAAAACAATTCTCAAATTGTGAGCTTATTTATGTACAGTCAAATCCTATTTTAGCCAACTCATTTATCTTTATTAGGTATAAGCATACTTCCAATGAAACCACACAAATATTTGACTAATTAACTGCTCCATTCTTTTACCTTTTATCAACAAAAGGGAAGATTTGAAAAAAGGCAACTCAAAGAGCAATTTGAATCCATACTCAGTGTGTAGAAACAATTCAAAAATATTCAAAGATTCCATATAAACAATAACAATATAATATAAATTAAGAGAATTAATACTTTTAAAATCAACAAATACCTCTTTTTCTTGTGCATGATAGAACTGCCATGATAGAACTACCTTTGTGTAATCTCTGATATTTCTACTCCATTGACAATACCAGTCTCCTAATTTTAAAATTTTGATGAAGGAAAAGAAAAAGGTAACAACTTACCTTTAGTGGTTTTGATTAATGTCATCTCATCAACACCCTCTTCCCTACCTTCCTCAAACTTTTTTATATAGTTGTCATACAATGACCTATAAATTTATTAAGTTGGTGTGCAACTAAAAAATTTTGTAGTTAAAACTTGCAAAATTTGGTCTTCTTCTTCAAAACATTCATGGATATCTTCGTAATCACTATCCATAGATACCTATGAAATATCTCCATCACTTTTATTGTTATAATAAATTTTCTCTTGATCACATTCTTCGTTAGTAAGTTCTTTATCATCATGATTATCTTGAAATACATGTTCTTTCAATTCTTTATTGTAACAATCTTCAAAAAGAAGTTCATATGGATAAAAAAAATTGCAACGATACTGAAATAGTGTATGAAAATCCTTCAGAGAAGTAATACAAGCAGCAGGTATATATTTATACCATTGTCTAGCATATCCATCCAAAGAGATCATGAACATTTTGATGATAAAATATTCATGATGGATACATAGCTAATGCATGCATTCATGAAAAGATATCAAGTCTCGTGTTGGACAATAATCTTCACCTTCTCTAAATCTTGGAAGGTAGTCTTCCCAGTCTTCTATACTAGGATTAGAATTAGGAAAACCATGTACATCTGTAAAAATAAAAGGAGCATACCTTGTAGCTATTCGAGTAGCAAATGATCCAAACATTGAAACATAGTGGAGTCTCCAGTGAAATCATACTAGAGTAGAATCACAGTGGAGTTGCCAGGTGAATAACCAAACATCCTTTGTCTGACCCTTGTTCACCTTCAAGAACTAGATATGATCTTGATAAAACCCTGGGGAAAATATCTCGAACCTTTGTCTTTCGGAAATGGCTCCAAAAAGAATGTTGTAACTTCATATGGTTCATGGCTACTTAGAAACCATATCAAGACATCTTTAAGCCAATGTTAGATCTATGTTTTCCCTTGGATCATAGGGGATCCCTCATCAAAAAAATTTAGACAATTGACTACGCACTGTCACTAAGCAGCAACTCTTGGACATTAAGCTCAAGATGCCATATTTTGATGATAAAGAACAAGATAAGCTAGGTAATAAAGGTTTAAGAATTAAATGGTGGCTAACTAGAAGAATAAAGGTTGTAAATCTCTCGGATCATAAGTCTAATCCATTGGGCATGGAGTCTCATCCAACAGAGTACCAAATTGTAAATGATAGGTGGAAGAATAATAAGAATACATTTAAATCTCATACCTAATAGAGGGAAAATAAATCTATACTATTCCATGATGAAGAAAGCAATTTTGTTGGGCATAACTAAATGAATCCAACAAAAATAATATGCATGAGCTAAGTACCAAACAATAAGTTCAACAACATAAATATTAAATCAATTAAATTAATTAATAGCAGTGGTGGTCGTACCAAATTATTGTTTGTAGTTTCATTCAAATAATGAGAAAGAAAATAAAGATGTAGCATGAGAAGCTTAAAAATGAAAATAGAAAGAGAAAAGGCTCTACTAAGAAAGAGCAATGAATCCTTAGATTAATTCATGATTTCTAAGAAGATTACAATATCCTTACAAGTTTCATTACAAAGGACACAATACTTGTTTCCAAAACTACTAACCTGCTAACCCTTGCCTCAGTCCTTGATTCCCTCTTTTTTATCCCTTTTTTCAATGTTGAATGACTGCCTTTAATTCTAGAAATGGTTGCTCAATTGCTACCTCGAAATCTGCATTTAATTCTGGAACCAATTTCTGAAATAGAATCAAGGTTGAGAGTAATTTGGAACTCTTGACATCTCAATTCAATGTGTTGTCCTTCTTCTCTAAAAAATCGGAATTATGTTGTTTATCATTAATTCTCAAATATTGCTTAGCTACCACCTGTTTTGACTTTTACCCCCTTCTACTAGATTTCATATTTTACCAAGGGAAACTTTCACATTTCCAATCATAATATTTCCATTGGTCTCAAATATCCTCTAACCATTCCAGGGTTTTATCAAGATCATATCTAAGAAAATATTTTCCCCAGGGTTTTATCCTCTAACCATTCCAGGATATCCTCTAACAATCATAATGAATTTGAAAGTTAAACTACTATAAGAAAATGAATATCTTGTTGTTGTGTCTTCCCAAGGTATTGTTATAATACCACACCAGCTTCACTCATTTTCGTTTTCTTTGTAAATTTCAATAACTTCCTTAGCAAGGTCTAATGAAAGTTGAGTGATACAGTTTCAAAATGAATGATAAAAAAAAAGGGAAGCTATAGAGTTGTTCTGTAGAAACTTGTTGTAGAGCTAAAAAGATTTCATTGCATTATTTATCCTTGACAATATTGTTGGATTAATGAGAAGGGGGGTGAATCAGTAATAGAGAAATTTAATCATTTTTAACCACAAAATGTAAGTGTTATATCAATGTAGCATTATCATCCAATA
>CBVK0100352055.1:0-21595 GCA_900067695.1 Picea abies
GTTGAAAAAGGTTTTAAATTTTACTTGATACTGATTCACCCCCCTCTCAGTATCAACACTGTGAAATCAGGTCCCCGGTGGGTATTAACGCTTGATATGGAAAGCGTTTACTGGCAGCTTCAGGACTTCTCCCTCCATGGTCTCTAAGTTGAAAGAGTTTATACCTTCACAACTCATGATTTTATAAGGACCTCCCCACAAAATATCGAACTTCTTATGCATACCAGGTTTTTCCCTTCTCTTATCCCATAGCAACATGAGATCTCCTTTGGTGAAGTTTCTTTCCTTGGCTCTATGGTCAAAGGTGTTCTTTATCTTCTCTTGATTTCTTTCCATTTGACCAAAGGAACTCCTCCTCATCTCATCTAGCTCTATTAGCTGATTGATCCTTCCTTGGATTGCTTCTGCATCCGTAGTGTATCGTTGAGTGAAGCAGAGGATAGGAATCTGGAGGTTCGCAGGAATTTTTGCTTCTAGTCCATATACTAGCTCAAAAGGAGTTTTTCCTATGGAATTGTTTTTTGTTATTCGATATGCCCATACTGCATACTTTATTTTTCTATCTCGGGATTTTTTATTTCCCCCCACAACCTTCTTCAAAATATTCATGAGGTTCTTATTGGTTGATTATGCTAATCTATTTCCTTGTGGGTAATAGTTGGAGGAATGGGATAGGACAATGCCATACTTGAAACAAAATTCTACCAAAGCATATGACCTGAAAGTGTTGGCATTGTCTGTAGTGATCTTGGAAGGGACACCGAACCTAGTTATGATTCGATCTTCCAAAAAATTCATGACTACTTATTCAGTCGCCTTTTTTGTAGGAACAGATTTGACCCATCTAGTGTAATAGTAAGTGGTTGTTAGGATCCACTGGTATCCATTACTTGAATTGTCCTTAAACTCACCAACAAAGTCCAAACCCCATTGCTGAAAATGTGCTTCTATCACTACGGGCTTCAGGGGTTGTGCTGGGAGTTTTGGTTTGCCGAAGAAGTACTAGCAAGGCTGGCAAGATCGGACGTGCTGGTGGGTATCAGAAAAAAGTGTTGGTCAATAATAGTCAACCCTCAAGATCTTGTGGGCAGTAGTACGAGCTGCAAAGTGTCCACCACAATATCCAGAGTGTAATTCTTCCAGTAGCTTCTTTTCCTCTTCTTTGTTCACGCATCTAAGTATAACTCCGTTAGGATTCCTCCACCCAAGTGCATTTCCAGTCAAGCAGTATTTCATAGCTTTCAATCTCAAAGCCCTTGTTTTGTAGTCTACCAGGTGATCGAGGCAATACAAGTTCTTTAGATAGTAGACGATATCAGAATGTCATTCATCATGTTCTAATTCGCTGATCATTGCGTTTATTTTCTCACTCTCACCCATATGTATGGCTTCTTGGTTGCTCTCGGTCATCATTTAGGCTAAACCTTGTCCCTTTATTATTTTGGTGGGTTTTATTTCTAATTCATGCTCCTTGATTTTGGAAACCCATTTTCCTCTAGTACCCATGCAATCTTGTTGTGATAAAACATCCTTTACGATTGGGTATGGGAAATAAGCCTTAATTTTAATGTATTTGACGTAGTTTCTACAGTGTTTGAGGGACTTGACCAGGGATACGCTTATTTCTCAGTGATAGAATAATTCAACTCAGAATCTCTAAGGACCTTTCTCATAAAATCCACGGGATGTTCATAGTCATCAACATCTTTTTGCATTAAGACACCAACAATAATATCCTGGGATGTAAACGAGAATATTATGAAATCTCATGAGAAATCAGGGTTGATCAAGACAGGAGCTTGGGAGATAGCATCTTTAATATCTTCAAAGGACTTGTTGGTTTTATCATCCCACCTGAAGGCAACATCCTTCTTTAGCAAGGCGCTCAGAGGTTTTATCCTCTCGACAAAGATTGGCACAAATATACAAATAAAGTTGATCTTTCCAAGAAAGGGTTGCAAAGATTTTCTGTTGGTAGGGGGCAGACATCCTTTATTGATTGGACTCTTTTAGGGTCAATGAAAACTCCTCTCTACGAAGCCACATGACCTAATAACTTCCCTTCCTCAATAGTGAAAACAAATTTCTTGGGATTCAACGAGATACCATACTTTCTACATCGCTCGAAAACAATCCTGAGGTGGGAGAGATGGTCTCTGCATCGCTCGAAAATAATCTTGAGGTGGGAGATATGGTCTTTCCTATCCTTGGACACAACGATAAGGTCATCCTAGTAGATTTCTATAATTTTTTGTATAAGGTCCCTGAAGGAAAAATCCATTGCTCTTTGGAAAGTGGCACTGGCATTCATAAGACAAGACAACATCCTCAAGTACATAAAGGTTCCCCACGATGTGGTAAATGCATTTTTGAGTTGGTCTTCTCTTTTAAGAAAGACTTGGTTGTATCCTGAAAACCCATCCAGCATAGACATCATCCCTGCCCCTGTGAATCTTTGAAGCAAATGTTCCATGTTTGGGAGCGAGTAATTGTCTTTTAAAAACAATTGGTTGAGGTTACAGAAATAAACACACAAACGTATGTCACCATTCTTCTTTCGAACAACTACCAAATTTGACATCCAAGAGGAATATCTGATAGGGGTTATGATTCTAGCATCAACCATCTTCTAGAGTTCCTTTTGTATTTGGCTTGCCAACTTTGGATTTATATGTCTTAGCTTTTGTCGGAAAGGTTTGGCTCCTTCTACCAAAGGTATAGCGTGCTAGATAACATCCCCCCTATAAGCCTTCAAATCATCGTAGTTCCAAGCAAAGGTTTCCCTGACCAGTGCGAAGATCTTTATCCTCTCCTTCTCTGTGGTGCCTTTACCTATTTTGATCATTCTTGGATCTATTTCTGTGCCGATATTGAATTATAGGGCTTCATCAACTTGTTTATTGGATCTTTTTCCTTTGAAAACATCATGCCCGTCGAAAAGGTTTTCTAGGGGAACACAACCCTTTGGCAAGGTATTTCTTTGAAGGTTAATGACTTCCAGGTTCATGGAATCAACCAGGAAAGTAATTAGTGAATTGGTGAATTCCTTGTTGTTTTCCATGAACCTGATAATTTGATCGTCATCCTCAAAAACTTGCCAATATTCCAAATTATCGGGGATAGAAGGCCTAAGAAGAACCTCCATCTTGCATAAGTCATGAAGAGGTCCCTCACATGGTTGTAAGGTAGAATCAGAGACATCCAAATCATCAACCACATGGTTTTATTTTCGAGGAATGGCTTCAAGTGACACTATTCTGAAGGATTTTGAGAGGGATTGAGCCATGTCTCGGTATTTCTTCAACTTCTCATTTTTAGTGGCAAATCTCATCATAACTTGTGATACAATGAGGTATAAGTCTCCTTTTATGTTTTAGGTGTGTAGCACCTTTGTCAATTGATAAGTTGAGACGTAGGACCAAGGCCTCATATTCGGCAATGTTGTTGGTGCAATGGAATTCCAGCCTATATGAATGGTAAAAGACTTCACCGGAAAGGGATGTCAAAACGATTTCAGCACCTGATCCAGAGTTTGAGTGGGATCCATCAAAATCCAAGGTTCAGATTCCTTTAGTTTCTTCAATGGTGTCAACATCTAACTTCCCTTCTTGGACAAACCAATTGTTGAGGTCACTGTCGATACACAAGAGTTGGTCACTTGACTCATCAAAAGTTTCAATTGGGGAGCCTACGAGAGGTTCATTGTAGAGGGTGAAGAATCCTCCTTCAGGATGAGGGATAGTTGCCTTGGATTGCTGAAAACTTCCATCTAAGTGCTCTATAAGTTCTTTGTGAAGGATAATACCCAAGTTGCTCACAACATCTATAATGACCACATCTATCAAGAAGGGAGCGTTGGGGCAAGAATCAAAGGAAATTTCTAGGTTTTTAATTATCCCTTTTGCAAAGTCACCTCCGGTATTTGGTTGTGAAAGGCTTAGGTCCAATTGATGCATAACCTCCTCTATCATCATGTTGGTTGTAGCATTTGGGTGCAGGAGACAGTTGCGGAGGAGGGAGTCCTTGACTTGGAGAGTGACATAGAAAGGTGTGAACTCACCATTCTTGGAGAAAGGGTGTCCCACTTGGTGGATAAAGAGAGGAGAAACTTCTAGAGGATCACTCTTAATGGTATCAGGCAGGAAAGTCTCGAATTCCTCCCTCTTTTCCTAAGGAGGCTCCGTTTCCAAAGGAAGTTCTTGAAAAGGGATATTGTTTTCATGGGAAAGGCTCCATTTCCTTTTGGGGGGATTGAGTTCGACTTGGAGGACTTCTGCGGGCTTAGGTTTAGAGACAAGCTCATTAACAGGGTCCTTGAGGTCATCATCGCATGAGAGGTCAACCTGACAAATGTAGACTTCAAATTCAAGATTTATCTCGATCTGAAAGGCTAATTCTTGTGCTTCCTCTAAAGTTGTAGGTGACCGGTCTTTGAGGGTGAACTGTAAGATTCCTTCTAAGGAGTGTAGGTAATGTTCAAGGATATCTTGTTCTGAGCTTAGTTTTGATCAGACCTTTTTGAGGAGAAGGTTGAACCTATCACCGAAATCCCTAACACTCTCACAAGACCCTTTGCAAATGCTAAGGTATTGGGAATAAGAATCTTGTGTATGTTCATTTTTGCAACATCTTATTCTAAAGGACTTTTGCAGCTCTTCGGGGTTTTTTATGCTTCCTTTTATGCAAGCATTAATCCAAACTTTAGAATCCTCTACAAGAGAGCTTGCAAAAAGTCTCATAAAGACATCAGGGTGTTCCTGACCAACCAAATGAAATTCAAAGCTATCACAAAACTAGGCCCAATGTGAATTACCAGGAACTGCTTTTCCTAAGAAAAGTGGTAACTAGGAACTTGCATCCTTGGGTAAGTCATGTAACCCACCTTGGATGTTACTCAGGTCGAAACAACTGAGAATACCTGGGTGAGACCACTTGTGTGGATTAAGTGGGGGTGCAGAGTTCATCAGAGTGAAAATCGCCACAGTAGAGGGGTTTGAGTACTGTCACCCGCTACGGGTCGTCATCGGTGGAGTCTCCAGATAATTTGTTTGAAATTATCAAAGAAAAGGGAAAACACCTTAGTCAAGTCGCCAGGTAAGGTTGTAAGATAAGGCTCTTGAGGCAAGGCTTACCGAAAAGATTCGTCGTTTGAGGAGAATTGACTCAGTGTTCCCCGACAACGGTGCCAAAATGTTATCACACAGTTTGTATTTATGGTAATAGGTGAGAAGATAAAGGGATAAATTGGTGTAACAGGAGCCAATCCCACCCAATGTCACCTCAATGAGATGTTTCTTTCTATTCTGGGTGGTAAGGCCCAAGGAAGATGTCCCTGGTGACCTGGATCTCTGAGAAGGTGAAGGATGATAAGGAAAAAGTGTAACCCCCCCCTCACAAGTCACCACCAAGTAGAAGATCTGGCTAAACAACCAATAATAAGAAGTAACCAAAGAAGAAGAAAAAGTCCTTGTCCAGGAAAGAGAAACAAGAAACTTATACATGCAAATCTTGGTTAGTACTTCATATATCAAAGATCATCTGCTAATTCAACATATAAGCAATTATAACAATAAATATTGACGAAGTCAATTTTTTGTCAATACAACAATGAAATAATATCACTCCACCAATAAATATCAAAATGATGTAGCAATCAATATATCCAATCAATCCTTCATTCAATAAATGCTTTAAACACCATTCAATTTCTTATAAGGCAAAATGTTGTTGCACAATGATGATAAGAGCCAATGATGACGACAACAATAGGACTAGGGTTTCAAATCAAAAAGGGGTATTTTGAGAGTGTTTAGGATCAAATCACTTCAACGCTGGAGGCTTAGATCAGTGCCTTAGGGTTTAGTGGAGTCAATAAGAAGGATGCAAGAGTTGAAGGAGGGTGACTAAAGACTAGAGGGAAGGGTTCTAAAGTGCTGCAATAGCAGGGCTTTAGAAACGAAACCTTAGGGGAGATAGGCTCACTCTGGTCTTGCTAAAGCAAGGCCTCGTGCTCACTCCTCCTTCTTTATATCAAATTGGAAAAACGACTAGTTGAAGATAAAGCAAAGACAACCAAAGCATGAGGGTTTGAAGAGGCAAGGTGTTTCTACAACAGGGCCTTTTCAACAAACCCTAGAATGGTACGACCCCAGTGTAGAAGAACTAGGCCAAGGACGTATCACTTTCTTTGGCTTCTAGATAGTACGGCTAGCTCAGGGAGAAGAAGAAATGAGAGTGTAACTATGGCTAGGCTCTCTCTTCCTTCTTTAATGGATGAAAATTTCTCTATTAGGGGACATGAGACAAGGACCAATTAAATGTGCTCTTCACCTAGGGTTTTGATTCAACAAATTTAAAAGTAATATGCAAGAAATTTAGACTACAACCATTCAATAAGAAGTTTTGCAGAAAAAACACTTACAATTCATGAAGAAATAACCATGCAAACCCTAGTTGTAAAACCTTCCTTCAAGAGAAACACCATAAATGCCAAAAAAGTCTTCCTTCAACAAGTGCGCCTCTCTTAAATCATCCAAAAACCCTAATAGGGTGCTAAAATCATACCTCACTAATGAGTGAGTGATAATTTATGATAAAATGAGAGTCAAAACCCTCAATATATAGTGTATCAATGACCTAATTTAATTTTTTAGGTCATAAAAAGGCCGACAAGGCCAAAATACCAAAATAATATTGTTTTACATTAAATGTTTATTTTAAAACCCTAATTGAGAAAAAAGTGAGACGTCACCCCTTCTAAGGGAGACGTTAGCCCCTTTTTTAGGGAAAATGTAGCAATAAAGAGAAAAAAGTTATCCCTCTTTGGGCCTCTCCATCATGCCACACGTGCCAACTTCCCTATCAAACTTCCACACGCTCAATATGATGTCAAGATCCCATAGGTGATGTCATCTAGGGCAAACGTTTCACTAGAAGTGGGTCAATCCCCCTAGGTCAGGCTCTACCAAAGTGCCTCTGATGGAACATCCTCTTCTTCTCCGGTGAAAAACCCTCATCAACCACCGTCCTATCTCCACCCCCTAATGGGGTCTCAGCATCCATCTGGTGGGCTCTTCAGCCCCATGGAGGTCTGAATTGATCATCTCCCCATGTGTACCGGTCCAAATGGTACTTGTCCATCAGGCCTGGTCCTGCACATCAAAAGCTATGCCCTCCATGGGCTCATCAGTCACCGAGATCATAGCAATGTTAATCACATCTCATCATCAATATTATTAAACATGTGCATAAAAACCTAATACATCAGTCAATAGCTCAAAGACATTACAAAACCTACAATACAAGATTGGAGAAAAAGACAAAACGTCCTATTGGGCTAGTATCCACAATAAAAGGAAAGTTTCCAGGAGGATTTCATCCAAGCCATGTAAGTGAAGTGATGTGGCTAGGGGAGGTCCAGACATGTGGGTGCAGTGAGAGCCAAGGATGCATAATGTTATATGTGGGTGCCTTTGTAGAAGGCGATATGTACCTGTCATGGATGCATTTTTTGCAATCCCATTCTTGCATTTATTCTTTTTATTCAAGATCTAACCAGAGGACATTGCCTTGGCATGGTGACTAGAGCTGACATTGTTACCCACAAGTACTTTCACAGAGATGAGAAGGTTGGCTCATGATGAGACCCCCTTTCCTTTGGCCATGCAACCAAAGGTCACTACCCTGGCGTGGTAACCAGATGGTGGCAATGTCATATTGTTAGGTACCCATGAACCTAATAGGTTGGCTCATGATGAGACCCCCTATCCTTTGACTAGGTCTTGTTTGTTATTTTCCGTGTCCCTCTTGTTTCTTGTTGAGAGGCCTTTTATTGCCTTCTTGGGGATCCCTGGGTGAAGCATCTCGAGGTTTCATTTTTAGGATTTTGTCTTTTACTAGATTCTTTTACCTTCTAAGCCTTTAGCCCCTTCTTCCCACGAGATAAGGTGCAATCCTACAAATAGGTCAACCCAATGCCCAGACAAGGGGAATGGGATAAATGAGCAGGAGATAAGATGAAACAGTGGTGCTATGATGGGAGCGGACGATGGATTTTCAAAAATCCCCCCAGTGGCAAACCAAGACCTATGGGCACAGGCTTGTTAGGGAACCCTGTCAATTTCCCCAAGCATGGTCAAGTGGGATAATGTAAGATCCAAGTAGTTATTAGAGATAAAAGGAATCAGATGCATATATTTAAAGGTTTCAATGACAAAAAGTGACACATACCATGATACCTGGACCAATTACCTCATGAAGCAAGAACCTTCTCTGATACAGGACCAAGTTGATGGTGATGGATGTTGTTGTTGCTGACAAGACAAAGCTTATGGAAGAAGAAAAAGATGGGCCCTTCGGGACATGCTCAGGTCAATCCTGCTCTCGGTACTCCATGTCTAGGACCCGTGGGCCTCGAGACATGATCTCCTAGTTATCCCTAAAAAATGGGGATAACAGTATGCATATCATTGTCATGCAATCGTATTGGTATTGGTATGCAATGGTACGATATTGGTATGGTATTGGTATTGTTATTGATATGCAATGGTATGGTATTGGTATTGGCATTGATATTGGTATGTTATTGGTATGTTATGGTATGGTATTGGTATGGTATGGTATTGTATTAATATGGTATTGGTATGGTATGGTATTGGTATTGGTATTGGTATGCAATGGTATTGGTATTGGTATTGGTATGCAATGGTATTGGTCGTATTGGTATGCAATGGTATTGGAAATGGTATTGGTATTGGTATTGGAAATGCATATTGGTATTGGTTTTGGTATGGTATTGGTATTGGTATGCAATGGTATTGGTATTGGTCGTATTGGTATGCAATGGTATTGGTATTGGTATTGGTATTGGCAATGAATATTGGTATTGGTATTGGTATTGGCAAGGCATAAGGGTATTGGCAATGCATATTGGTAATTGTTTTGGTATGGTATTTGTATGCATATCATTTCCAATGCATACCATTGTCGGGCAATGGTATTGGTATTGGTATGCAATGGTATGGTATTGGTATGGTAGTGGTATTGGTATTGGTATTGTTATTGGTATTCAATGGTATGGTATTGGTATTGGTATGTTATTGGTATGGTCTGGTATGGTATTGTATTAGTATGGTATTGGTATGTTATTGGTATTAGTATTGGTATGGTATGGTATGGTATTGGTATGCAATGGTATTGGCCTTGATGAATATAATGATGATGATGATGGAAATGACAACCATGATGATGGCAATGATGAAGAGAATGATGTCCCTAAGTCTTAAAATTCTCCCATACTGTCAAGGCATGAGCCTAGTGTAAACATGTAAAATTGCAATGCATAGAGTCACATTTTGAAGAAAATTCAACATTCACCCCATTCACTGCTCACTGTGCGAGGTCGGTGGATGACATTGGTGATGGGCATGTTGGAAGTTCCAATACATTTAAAGAGAGTTCTAACAAAGATGAACGTTGATGCAAATGTGGATGATCTCAAAGATTATGTGGGGACATCAATATACATCCTTGAGTCTTGAAACCCTCCCATACTGTCAAGGCATGTGTCTAGTCTAACCATGTCAAATTTTGACACATACAAGCACATATTGAAGAAATTTCAATGTTGGCCCCATTCATTTCTCACTATGCGGGGTCAGTGCATGAAATCTGTGGTGGGTGAATTGGAAGTTCCATGACATTTCAAGACAGTTCCAACAAAGATTCTACAGATGGAAACAACGAATGATGACAATGAGACGTCCATTATGAATGTTGATGCATACATTCTTGAAGCTAAACTGGAAGCTAAACTAGGAGCTAAATAGGGAGCTAAATTAGGCGTTAAACTAGGCACTAATAGCGCCTAGTTTGGTGCCCACTTGTGTTGCTCGATGCAAATAGCTCCATAAATAGTGCCCTCCCAATAAATAGCCTCGACTTTAGCAAAAAAGTGGATAAAAATACATTAAAATAGTGAGTGGAAGAAAAAAAAGGGAAGTAATCACAGGGATTTGTTGTAGTGATATAACAATCATCTATACTTCATTAAGTTATGGTTTTCAATTACTTTTGTAGAAGTTGCATAAATTATTAGCTCCGTATAGGATATTTTCATTATTGGTTTGATAGGATAAGTGCTGATTTCAAATTTCTTTTGAGCAATGTTCATAGATTAAATTGAGTCCAAGAACATGTAATTGATCATTTGATATTTTCATAAATGGCAAAGCTTTCCATAGACTGTCTTATTCATACTTTGCATATCTCTGTAGAAATTAACATCGAATTGATTCTTCTAGAATTATTAGTAATATTAAGATGCTATCGTGACATAATTCGCCACCGTAGACATAACCATTACATTTGAATGTCGTCACAACACTCTTTGCTTTCAGTTAGGTAGATTAATGTAATGATAGGGTTTATTTCCTTTAAGATAAGAGTAATTATGAGTTTTTGAAGAGATAATTTAAGAATAGAGTTCACTTTGAAGAATTACTTATTCAAGGATTGCTTGTTTATTCAAGAGTTGCTTGGTTAGAATAATAACCTCACGGTTCATAGTTATAGATTGTTTTTAAAGAGTTGTTCATTTAGATTAATAAGCTCATTATTTGTAGTTAAATATTTCTCTGTACATTTAAAATAAAGTATATTGTTCAAATAGATTTTATCTTGTTTAGAGTCTTTTAAATCATCTTTTAAAATAAAATTGTAGATTGAAAATAGAGTGTTGATCCTTAGGGTAAATCATTCTCTTGACTAGTTAATCTTTCCGTTAGTTTTCCTTTCTACCTTGACCCATACTGTGTCACAACTCTAAGTCTACTTACCCTGGTCAATAATTTAATTGAGGGAAATTAAGACATATAGTTTACCCATCAGGTTCATATCTATCTCTCTCTTCCTCCCCACTTCTCCATGAATGCCATACAACTATCAACAATCCCTTAATTTCATGATGGTGGCTTCTATTTGTTTACCCTGCATACTCCCTAAGTCCACTACTTTTGTTCTTTATAATTGCCTCTCGAGCAAAGCCTCCTTGTTATTTAAGGATTTTCATATATTGGATTATAAGTTATTCCTTAGCATGCCTCTTGTAGTTAGGTGCGGCATGAGCGAGTGAGGTTATCTACTCCCTAGGAGGACATATTCGAACATCCTTCTCTTGGAGTTTGGTCATAGCATCCAATAATCAGGCAAAATCCTATGCTCTTTATAAAGGTCTCAATTTAGCAAAGATCCAAGGCATTGGAGATATACTTATTATTGGAGACTCTAGGGTTATTCTTAACCAGTTCAGAAAGCGATCCCTCTCTGATGATATGAAACTTAGAAGTGTCATGGCTAGAGCATTGGCGGAGGCAGAGGCATTTCAAACTCTTCAATGTTTTCATGTACTTAGACTCAATAATATCGAGGTCGATTCCTTTGCTAACTCAACTACTTGAGACTCTCTAGGCACATTAAGAATTGATGGTCAGTTTGCTCATAAATTTATCCCCTAATGTTGTTTGGGATGGATATAAAAATAAGAGTATTGCCCCAAATGAGGGGCCCATCAACTAAGGAGGCCATGAAGTATAACCAATGCCTTGCAAGGCACACATGTCCGAGGCTTGGAATGATAGGTGGCAACAAAATTTGGAGCACGTTATGGTTAGCGACGAGGACAAGGGGATATAACATTCATTTAACTCATGCACCTTCAGCCCCATGCATACTCTCACACGAGCTCTCTTCAATGGTTTCTCTTTCTCGGTCATTTTTTTATGTTATAGGGACTGTGTTAATGGCTATGGTACACCTTTGTACCCCTTTGGTGTCACTATTCTCTCATCATACCTCATCCATAGCTTGGAATGATGGCTTCTTTTGGCTAGAGTCTTATCGCATGCTTGAAGATCTCTCTGGTGGGCGTGGAGGAAAACAAAGGTTCAATCATTGTTTAGGGTGGTGATGCATCACACGATGCCAAGTTGTTACAAAAGATATTCAACATGAGGAGAGTATTATGAGTCTAGGTGGCGGAGAATTGGACGTTTCTATAACTTTAGAGCCCATAGTTGTATTTCTCATCAACTGTTTATGGACAACATTCTCTCTAGAAGCTAATTGGGTAGGAAGTGGAATGGAAATTATGAAAAATAGGAGGTCAAGTGTAGCACAATGGCATCGAGAGATTCAAGAGGAAGAGCAGGAGGCTCTGGTTAACCTAGTCAATTTTCTTCAAATTAGCATGCAAAATGTCTCAGTTCAATGACAAACTACAATGGATTTTCTCATCGAGCAAAGGTAGGGAATTCAACAATTACGAGATGAAGTGGATGCCATACGCTTAGAGGTAGTGGAGTTTTTCTCTAGACCTATCTCTCCGGCCATGACAACTTCCAGTTCGACAATTTATGACGTGACTTCGTCTCCTACTCCTCCCAGGAAAATTCCAGATCTCAATTCATCATCGAACTCCTCAGAGAAAGCTCGGGATGGACCTCCATTAGACAAAGCTTAATCTTTATGCTCTATTTCAGTATTTTGATACTTGGTATTTTCTATAGATGGTATATTAGGCTCTGTAATAGTTGTAAGATAGTTTCAGGGCTTGTAGGTTGTACTATTTTAAACAGTTAAAAGTTCCAGGATAATTTTGAAGTCTTCTGGGCTTATTTTGAATCATATAATGACAATCTTTGTGGCTAGAACACAATTTTTTTTTAATATAATTTCTACCAGTTTTATTTTTTATTTTTTAAAATGTCTCTTGTAGTTGTAACAACAATAGTGGGATATTCTAATATATGTGTGGGTTAATGAAATCTAGTTGAAAGAAGTTTCTAGAAGATTGATAACTGGAATTGGTGGAGGAACAATAATTGGAAAAGAGGCAAAATTTTAAACCGTTAAACCACCCAAAAACATTATATAGATTAAACTTAAAAAGAGAAATTGTGCAAAAATGAACTGTGAGTATAGTTTCCACCAAAATAAGGGACTTTGTATCTAATAAATTTTATAAACGAATCTCTATTTTTTAATAGAGGAATAGATATGGCAAGGTTTTATTCACCTTGCAATTTTTTTTGGGTGTAGTTTCTATCAAAATAAGAAACATTTTATCTAGTAAATTTTATAGATGAATCTCTCCGTAAATCTTTTTTTTACAATGAAAAAATGAACTGATTTAGTTTCATGGGTTGCACAAAATTCATGGCATTGAAGAATCTCTATAGAAATGACAAGGTTTTATTCGCCTTGCAATTTTTTTAGTTAAAGTTTCCACCAAAATAAAAATAAAAACTTTTATCCTATAATATGTAGGTAAATATTTTTTTGACAACTGGGCAAGTGGGAAAAAACCAATGGCTTCTAGAATAGTTTCAGTTATCACTGGTTGTAAAGAAACCGATGCTCGAGCATCGAGTCTGAAGAAAACTATGTTTGAGTATTGACTTGGCAGATTCATTGAAAGCTTTGATAGCTTGAATGCATTGTAGGTCTATGAAAGCACTGAAGGTAGATGGAAACAAAGGAGATTCTTCCTGGGTTTATCCCGAGGGTTCTATTCAACCGAACATCTCTAGGGATAGAAGATGTGTAAAAAAATGGTCACAGGGTGGCTTGGTCAGAACTTTCAAGGGTTTGTTTACGATAGTAGGGGGGCTTGGTTAGGACTTTCGAAATAAAACTCTATCTTTATGGCACCAATTCGATAATACAAGCGATTGAAACAACTCCTCCCTATTTCAAAGCAGGGAACATAATGAATAGAATAAAAATGGGGGATGGATATAGTATGAATGATCTTCTTGGCTTAGTTCATATTTCATTAGGGCCGGTATATAATGGGATACAAACTACAACAATGTTGAGGACGTGGAATGATTATGAATGACCAGGAAGGTTGAAACAACAATCAATGTGAGAGGTTTTGGAGTACGAGCGTCTGCTTCATATTTGGCACAACAACTTTCATCTTTGGTGTTTGTGACATGTTTGACATAATACTTGAACATAGTTTTTGTTTGATAGATCTTTAGTGTTTGCAACAAGTTTGATGGAATACCTGAACAAGGTTTTGGTTTGATAGAATCCCTATTTGCAACATGTTTGACAAAATACCTAAACAGGGTTTTGGCTTGACAAATTGTTTCAAATCTTTATGAAGTCCCCAACGGGGTAAACCATCACCCTACAGGTGAAATCTATTGATTCCATTCCTATTTTAAAGACAAAGGCATAGCCCAAGGAGTCTATCCCCTTAGCTCTGCAATTGTTCCTCTTCTTTGGTAAGTAGTTCGTAGATTTTTTGTGTGGTTAAAAAAACATGTTTGCTACAATTTTTTTAATGTTTGTTTGTTTCTTGCTAGTACACATTTTTGCTTGAAAATTTACAAAAAGTTGCTTGTTTTTTAATTGGTTTTCATGATAAGCTAGGTGGGCATTGGTTTTGTAGGCATGTATGCCAATAGTGTGAATGCTAACATTGCCTGCAAATTGTTTGAAAGAATGCCTCAATGAAATGTTACTCATATCTTTAATAAGATGACATAATTCATAAGTTGTTTTGGTATATAGAAAGCTTCTCAAAGCTTCTCTTGGCATTTAAGTATTAGTTATGGACTATTTTCAACATGACAATTATACTGATGGACTGACATTACTTCCAATCTGCTTTTGGGATCTCCCCAAGGTCCTCTTCTTCTTGCAACTATTCATTGGAGGGGGGAAATTTTGATTCTATATCGCCATCTCCCGGAAACTTTACTATTTTGTTTTAGAAAAAATGGTGGATAGCATGCACTAAGTTTTGCATTAATTAAAAAAAAACGTTTTTGCATTGCCATTGTTGCCCAAAAAATGCCATGCATATGACTTTAGAATATATGTTAAAAAAAACGTTTTTGACTCTCATGCGTTGCCCAAATGTTGCCACACCAGTAGGAATACGAATGTCTTCCCCAGAAAATGTTTTGACTCTTCTTTATTGTCCAAATTCTGCCACACCAGTTGGAAATGTAGTCATTAGAAAAAAAATTCTTTCTTTGATCTGTTGATAAAAAGTTGAGGCTTTATACGGTACCGTGTTGAAAAAAGAGTGACATAAAAGATTATCTATGCCAGATTGTAATACTACAAAGAAATAGGATTGATGTTTATTTTGTCTTGATTCCCACATTTCACAACTTTGAAAGGAAGAAGAACAATTGGGAGAAAGAACCATCAACAGATTGGAAACCCCCATCTTTAAGGATTCCATATGAGCAAAAATATAGAATTTCGGTGATAGTTATCTATCTCTCAAGCAATGATGAAAATTAAAAGCATAGACCAATGAAATAACCCCAGATTCTCTTCTACCAAATGAGGATGGTGAGACATAAAGTTTTCTTACCACAATCAACCTTTAAGCTTTTATGCAAGTAACATTTATTGATTGATGGCATCCCATGTCTCAATATTCCGGATTTACCATTACTACCAAAAATTACAACCAACAAACCATGAAACTTACTAATTTTCAAATCCAATACGGCCAAAGGAAAAAATTTATACAGTTCACCACAAAAACACTATCCATGATTCACATCTGAATCAGTCTCTGCCAAACCTTACACCGGGTAAATATTAATTTACCAAATATACTCCCAAAATTATATAATCAGGAAATTATGCTCCCAAAATTGTCCTCATCAAAGGTTGGAAAAAATTAATCAAATGATTGCATGCAAATATAGTAAGGGTGAATTAAATAGGATCGATGATGATTTATTTGATCATTCTTTTCCATGTTTGTAGAGGACCTCTCACTTCAAAAGTTCAACCATTGATGTTGTGGCATGTAACATTAATCATGTTACCAACATGCAAGGAAACAACAAACTTCTAATCCTCTCTCAATTGAGATTACCAGAGCCAAACTATTGGAAAAGTACAAATGAAGTAGAAGGTTCAAAAGTGACCACAGTCTACTTATTGTTAACTACCAAAAGCTAACAACATGCTAGCCCAAATTGTGGCAAACCTTGAACACCAGGTGTTGAAACAGACCTTGAATTTTTTATTCTTGAGAATGAAAAATTTGTATTTTTTGAGTCTTTGTATTTTTCAAATTTCCTAAAACAAGAATTTCATCACCGAAAAATTCTCGATGCATTTTATTGTTTATTTTTTGGACTAAGAATGGAAAAAATCTAAACAAACATAAGTTTTCCAACACTTTTTCAAACAATCTTTTAAACTGGCAGTAATTTAAAATTTAAGGAATTTTAATTTAAATCAGAAAACCGGGATTCGGAGTTTTGCGTGAACAAATGTTTAACGCAAATTGAATTGCGAAATCCCGATCCCCAATTTCCCAATACTTTAAAACTTAACTAAAACATAATTTACTTAATTCAAAATTAAAAGGGTTTAAACGTTAAGTTAATCACGTCGGAAAATCGGGATTCACGGTTTTGTGAGATCAAATGATCTTGTCATCGTGTTTCCCGATTTCCCGATTTCATGATACATTTAATCCTTAAGTAAAGTTTTCAATTAATCTAATCACTGCTAAGAATGATTAAGAGTTAATTAATTGCATCGCGATATCGGGATTCGCGGTTTTGTGAGAAGCATGTTTCATGTCATCAGATTTCCCAAAATCTCGATCCCTGATTTTCCGATTAACGAAATCTTGAAAAGGTCTAATTTTGATTAATTAAGATACTAAAAAAATTTTAATTTTAAATAATACATCGCGATTTCGACAATCGGATTTCTTCAATGTCATGTTTCCTCGACATCAAAAATGTCGAAACTCCGAAAAGCGGGTTTTCAAATTTAATTCAAGATTAACACTAATTAATCATCCTTCTAAACAAGGCTTAAAGTTAAACTTTCTTTAAATTTCTTTAATGCGTCATTCTCCGATTTAGTAAATTTTTATTATATTTGAAAACATCGAGAAAACCTAAGTACAAAAATTAAATGCATATCTTTGGAAATATCTTTTGCATTAAGAGCCTTAACTTCATAACAGAGGTACGAATCTCAATGTTTTTATGATATATTCGAAGTAAACTTTGAAACGACTGTATTATCATTTCAAAGCTAAATCACTTTCTGTTACAGGTTTTCAAATTAAACATAGAGCTATGGAACCCAAAAAGGCGTCGAAGAAAAATGACGATCAACCAGAAGGTGATATTATCTCCGATACTACCGCATCCAGAGTACACTTTGTTAAATCATGGACTGGAATTTCTGAAAAACTTGAGGATGAGCTTAAGTATGCAGCCACTGATTCGGAAAATCACATCCGAGATATTGTCGAGTCTGAGATTCATAAAGTTGTTGCACGTCTGAGACTTGTCTCATATACCGATATGATCGTCTGGGCTCTGGATAAAGTAGATGTCCTGACCAGAAGTATTCTGAATGAGCAAGGAGCTGTCATCGGCTCATTCAGGCCTGAACATATTCAAGTAATGTATAAGCTCTCGCCCAATTATAGACACACTTTTAATTCTGAGTTTTTAGCCGAGTTTCAAAGAAAAGAGTGTATTGAAGCTGGCCAAACATACCCTGACATGATAAGAGGATAGGTCAGAGATGAAAACAAGTTTAGGGCCGATTTACATGGAATTTATGCCACAACTTCCTTAAATGAATATATGGTTTATGTAGCAATGATGTTATGTAGACTGTTTGGGAGAAAGGATCCTTGTCACTTTCAAGAAGATTGGACACCTTTTTTAGAGGAAGTTTCAGAGGGACGCAGTTTTAATTGGCACAAAATTTTATCAGATAACCTTACATCAGAGTTTATGAATTACAAAGCATCTAGGTCAAAAGGACAACCGGTGTCTTTTTATATGTCATCTTATATCATGGATTCCATTTGTTTTATGACTCCTTTCCCATTAATGAATTGGAGTTGGAATGTTTCTTGCCCATAACCTGTTCATAAATATCACTCAGATCTCTGGGAAGAAAATGAAAAAAATGTTTTCTATGAGGTTTTTCATTATGTAATTATCCCTCTGCACAAAATATTCTTTGGATGCAAACCTCCTCGCATTTCTAATACCATTATAGAAAACCTCAAGTCAGTTGCTGGCTGGTTCATTGAAGAAAATTTTTCCTATGTTAAGGTTTATGGATGTTCCATTCTGCCTCACACACTCCCAAAAATTCTACCAGACAGGTTGATATGCAGAGAAGTGGCTTATCAGTTAGTCAAGGGTGGTATTGGGTTGGAATTAAAAGCTCAGTAGAAAAAAAACATAGCCATCTTTTCCTGTTTATATCGGAAAATTCATTTTATTAAACTTAGGCCATTCTAAGTCGGAGGCCGAGTCATTGGACGAAGTGAAATTAGCAAGCATAGAGCACAGAAAACACGACCCTTACCAAATAATCAGTCAACATTACATACAATGTAATTTAAAAGCATATGAACATGAATTTTCAGTTTATGATGATGTTTTCAAAAATGTTAAGTCTTATGAGGAAGTGCAGAACATAGTACAAGCCTTGTCACCTGATGCACAGGTGGGGTTTGCATCCTTTCAAAGACATAGATGAAGCTGTCTACCAAAGATTTTACAAGGTGAAATGTCAGCTTCATTGCTAGAACAAGAAACAACTCCTCCAAGGTTTGAAACTGATATTCAGGATAAGTCAAGTGATAAAGATAAGCTGAAAGATCCTGAAATACCTCCTCAGAACACAAAGGGTTCTCAGACAAAAGAACCAGAAACAAGAAAGGGAAAAGGACGGGAAACAAGTCCAATAGTTCTTGATGATATTCCAGAAAATGTTGGAGGAACGGCTTCAAAGGAACTTGGCAGTCCTATTACAGCATTGACTCCACTACAGTCTACTTTCGGAACCCCTCATGAAGGAGTTCTATATGTAAGTGACTTAGAGCCAATCTCTAGAGATGAAATCCCCTCATCCGATTATTTTTTCAGTAAAAAATGAAGAGCAGTCTTGAAACAGGAAATTCATCCTGTAGGAGAAAGAACGATCAAAATACATAAAATTATCATTGATGGAAAGAAACTCAAAGAAGGAGAATTTGCTACAGAGTTAGCAGGAACCATGGGTGCTATAGCATCAACTAACATGTATTCTGTAGGAAATCTAACAACTATGCTTGAGCAAAAGGATCAAGAAATAATGTAGTTGCAGGAGAGATTAAAATAAAATGAAAGAATTATTGGCTGGGGAATACAAAAGGGTCTAGAACAAGCTAGACTCAAAGACATCCAAGAAATCCAAAAGTTGAATAAAAATTTGGATGAGGCAAAACACATGACACAGGTTACAAAAGAACAGGTTCAGAAGCTGAGCAATGAAAATAAATCTTTGCAAGATAAGATTATTTCAATTACTAATCAAGTAATTGAAATTGAACATTTTAAGACGCAAGCATCAGATATATATGCAAACATTGAAGAAGAACAACAGAAAATATTCTGTAATCTGGAAATCATCCAGAACTATTTTCATGAGTCAAATAGGTTTATGGAAAAGGTAGTTTAGAAAGAAAGAGAAGCTAAATCAGCAAGGAATTCTTTTCAAAAGGTAATAACTTCTTTACAAAAAGCAGAAATTGGAAAAAACTAGAAATTATCCATTTCAGAATAGGTAAAAGGAGATATAATGATAAAAGTTTGGGAATCAAAATTGGCAGAATATAAAGGAATTACAAAAGGAATTAATGAAGATTGTCAAAGGATCTTCAATCTTATTGAAAAAGATTCAATAAATGTCGGGACAGATGGTTTTTCTGAGTTATTGGGCGAAGTCAACATTACCAGGCATTATCTGAAGTCAAAAGAAGAACTCGAAGAAAGGAAATCAGAAATTTCAAATATTAAATCAGTCAACATTGCAGAAATAGATAAGTGGATGATAGCTTCAAGTTCAAAGTTGGAAAAGGTTAAATTCACAGAGAAAACAATAGAAAGCCAGTTGCCAGGCTTACAGAAAATATTTTTCTCTTTTGAAGCAAATGAAGTACCTGAAGCTCCTAGGGTTTTGGTAAATTTTTTGGGGAAACATGTTCAAAGCGTTGAAGCAGAAAAAGAAAGTTCATCAACGCAAATTTAAAATTTTGTAAATATTTTTATTTTTAGAATTTTGAAAGAAATTGTAAACGATTGACATTAATTCATGTAACTGTAATATTAGGAGGTTGGTTAGTTACCAATGAAAAACTTTGATAGAAAAGTATAAATATATTTTTAAAAGGCTGAGATAGGGGCTTCAAAAATTTTGGAGAAGGCGAATTTTTGTAATATCAGCTTTAAAGTTCATCGGAATATAAACCGAAAACAAGATTCTGGATCCTGAAATTTTGTGACTATGTTTCTTCCCCTGTTTATCATGCTTTGTTAAATATTCCTCTTAATGTGTGTTTCTAGCAAGTAAATCAATTTGAAGTTATATGCATTGTTGTTTATTGTTTCAGATTGGTTTGGATGTTGAATGTCTTACAGTCTTTCCTCTGAAATTACTTTAGTAATTTTAAGACCTGTAAACCTTATGTTCCTTAATATCTAACTCTGTTAGAAATCTTGTTTTTCTGTCATCATCGTTAATTGAAATATAAGATTCTTTCTGGATAAAAGCCTTATATTTCTCTGTATTGTGTTTCATTGTCTACAATCTCAAAAAATTGTCACAAAACCAGGAAACGGCCTTGAATGTGTTTTTACATTACTGTTTTAGATTTTAAAGTTGTTTCATTAATATCATCTCTGGAAATATGAAGTAACCAATCGATAAAAAACCCTTTACAAACCTTTAAAACCCCATCACCCATGACAATCCCTAGTGGCAGACAACCTAACGTAGAACCTGGTCTTCAGGATCAAACCAACATTGCCCTAAGCTTATTTAACAATATCTTACAAACAACGACCAATAGGACCGAGTTAGAAAGATCGTGAGTTGTTATTGAATGTGATATTAGCATCCAAGAGCAACAGGAAGCAAGGCAGAGACAGTTGAGAAACTGAATCTGATCTAATCTTTCTTTGTTTCTTTATTTCAAAACCTTTTTTATAAAAACCTTTTTTGGATGCCTTGATGGTGTGTTTTATAGCCTTAAAACATAAACTCAGGAACAACACCAGGTATGTTGAAATAATGTAACTGCAAAGAGTATTCTTATTATTATTGTTATTTTATTCATTGGATTAATCCCCATTGTGGATTAATCATGTCGGTAATTGTATTAGAACCAAATCCCCTTTTGCGGATTGGTCATCAGACAATTTTAATAGGAAAAATAAGAAGTCAGCCCCAACAGTTATTATTGAGACCTAGAATTAAATTAAAGGTGGGTTTACCCACCCAGAGTAAGAGGTCAGCCCTGCCAGTGAAACCCTTTCACACGTGCCAGTCTTGTATATATAGGAGGCTGGCGCCTCACTTTATCACACAACTCACTTGATCATTCTCTTATGAGGAAAGCTGCAATTACCAGTTGGAGAGAGGAGAAGAGGAGTGGCGCATATTTTGGGGAGGACTATCTGTATTGGTTTGAGTTATCTCTTGAACATTGTATTGGAAATTTATGATAAGGAAGTTTTTG
>CBVK0100352056.1:0-21595 GCA_900067695.1 Picea abies
AGGAACTTTGGCATAAAATAAATATTATTGAGATCAAAGTCAATGAACTAGGCCTTGGACAACCACACAGTTCCTTTTTTAGAGATTCTTGGCCTCTTGGGGAGATATGGGAGCCATTAGGAGGTTTTTTGCACCAAAAATGAAATACAAGGCCCATACCAGGGTTGGGGGAGGAAAACAAGGGCCTTATGCTCTAAGCAAATATTTCTCTTGCCTAATGGTGAAGAACAAGTCCTTATATTGTGAATGTGTGCATCATTAATATATTATGGAAAATAAGATTTTGAATCAAGATATATACCATGGATGAGGTAGGAAAACAACTGAATTAGGCCATGTACAAATATTCTTGATCTCAATGGTTATGAACAAAGCCTTGAAGCACCACACTCTTCCGATCTCACGTAGGAAAACAACTGAATTAGGCCATGTACAAATATTCTTGATCTCAATGGTTATGAACAAAGCCTTGAAGCACCACATAGACCATCTCTAAGGGATCTTTGGCCTCTCCGTGGGATATGGGCACCATTCACAGGTTTTATGCATCATAGTTGGCTCTCAAGGCCTATAAGAAGGAACTTAGAGCCATTAAGAGGATTTTCACACCATGTAAGGTATTAGGGGCCTTAAACATGGTTAGGGAAAAAACAAAAGGTGTTAAGGCCCTATTTGAATCTTCTCAGTATCAAGCTTCATAAAAGGTGTTAAGGCCCTATTTGAATCTTCTCAGTATCAAGCTTCATGTAATAGTTCTTGAACCAATAAACAACCAAATAAGACTTGTGAAGGGGATCTTTGGTATCTATGGGAACCTTTGGCACCATTAGTATGTTTTCATAGTAATAATGGGTCTTAGGGAATATACCATGGCAAGGGGAGGAGAACATAGAGCTTAGGAACAAAATGAAGCTTCTTGAGTTCAAGGGCCATGAACTAGGCCTCAAACAACCACTTAGTTCCTTTCTAAGGTATATTTGGACTCTGGGTGGGATATGGGCACTAGTATGTTTTTTCACACCACACATGGTATTCAAGGCCTATGGTATATCCTTGGGAGGAAAATAAGGGCCTTGGGACCTAAAAAAGAATTTCTTTTCCATGAACAAGGACTCTAACTAGGAATATGCGGAATATTAGTATGTTTTCAAAATATGAATGAGTCTTAGGACCTTTACCATGGATGGGGAGGAAAACCAAGCCCTTGTGACCTAAACAAATATTCTTAGGCTTAATCACCATGACCAAATCCTCTAAGGGATCTCTAGGTGTTATTTTTCCTATATGTGGGATATGGATGTCGTTAAGAATTTTTTCACATAATCTTACAATAGGATGTGGATCAGTAATCTTTAATCCAAATCTATATACCAATGGAAAGGTATGTTTAAGTTTGCTTGGAACATGGAGTGGTCCATGTTGGCAACCCTGGAAGTCAACTCTTCTACAAGTTCTTGTCTCAATTCGGAGCTTGATCAGATGTAAAGACATTGATGACAGTGTTTGTGTTGGGAGGCCTGCTTCAGGAATAAGTAACTACAAAGAAGATGCACAATTACATTGGAAGGTTAAACAATGAGGCAATAGTTGATTTAGTTGAAGATAAGAAATGGATGGAAGAAGGCTCTTAGGAGTTTCCATTTAGACATCTTATTTTGCCAGAGAAATACCCACCTCCAACTGAGTTGCTAGACTTGCAGCCACTTCCTGTGTCTACGTTAAGAAAACCTTCATACGAAGCACTATATCAACAATTTAGACACTTCAATCCTATTCAAACTCAGGTATTTACAGTTCTCTATAACTCATATGATAATGCTTTAGTGGCAGCACCTACTGGTTGTGGGAAGACTATTTGTGTTGAATTTTCTTTACTACGATTGCATAAAAAATGAACATACAACATATTTCAATGTGTTTATATTGCTCTATAGAAGCTCTTTCCATAGAGAGATATTAGGATTGGGAACGAAAATTTGGAAAAGGACTGGAACTAAAAGTAGTTGAATTGACTAGTGAATCTGCAACTGATTTGAAGCTCCTTGAAAAGGGTCAGATAATAATAAGCACACCAGAGAAATGGGATGCCTTGTCTTGGAGATGGAAGCAACGCAAACTGGGTCAACAAGTCATCCTTTTCATTGTGGATGAACTTCATTTCATTGGCAGAGAGGGTGGTCCAATCTTGGAGGTAATTGTATCCAGAATGAGATATATTTCAAGCCAAACTGAAAATTGTATCAGAGTATTGCGTAGAGACTCAACAACCGTTCGATCAAGAGATCGATGGTGCTGATTAAAGTTCCCCTTGAGGATTAGTCCCACATTCATAAAGTAAAAAAGTTTTTATGTGTTTATATAGCCAACACTCTGCATAGATTATCGACATGTAGTGAAAGGGTATGGTGGGGGATCTAGGTGCTTGGACTCCTCAAGAAGCTCACCAGCCTGGAGCCCAGGATGACCTGTCAGGCCCCCTACCTTTTGGTCAAAGTGACTAAGACATTGGAAAAATATTTTTTTTATACACTACTGGTGCGATGGTCATATGAGTGACCATGGGCTTAGAAGAGTCTGTTACGTCAGTTGGAAATGAAACTGCCAATTTTGTCGGAGTTTTTGGCACAAATGCCAAGTCTGGAAGGTCACCAAATGCACGCGACAATGTTAATAATATTTCAAAAATTGAAAAGCGCTATTACTGTTAGAGTTTTGGCATAACTTCCATTTGTGGAGGTTCACCAAAAACAAAGTAAAACCCTACACAACATCACAGATTCAAACTATCACGATTTTGGTAAAATCACAAGTTCATGGAAAACGTGTATCGTATGAAGAAATTGCAGGAGCTATTAAATATCCATCACGACTGTCGAAAGGTTCACATGCTGCCATTTTTAGATGTCCACCAAAGTTAATAAAATCCTTCAAAAATGCAAAGACAGTTACATGTTAAAAACACAGTTAAATGATTCTTTGTTAATCATTCATACATTAAAAGAAAAGGATGAAAAAAAATCGAATAGGAATAATGAAAATATTATGATGTCATATTCTAGGGACCAATGGCCATGCACAAGGCTACAAATTAACCACAAAACATGCCCTCTATATTAAGAGGTCAATATCCTTAGAGTAGGATATGGGTTCCATTAGAAGGTTTTTTGCATTATAGGTGGGTCTCATACCATGGTTTGGGAGAGAAATCTAGGGAATGATTCCCTAAATTAATATTATTGATATAATGTGCCACAATCAAGGCCTTAACCCACAACATAGACCCTTTAAAGTGGACCTTTGGAATACAAGTGGACTATAGTCATGAACCTAATACCCATCCATGATGATCAAGAAGACCTCATAATGTCACCCATATTCAACTAATTGGATGCCAAAGACTACCTAGAGAGGACTCGTGTCATGGTTTTTAGGTGTTGTCGATGGTGGTTCATGAGCTCGAGAAGGTTTAGTTAGGGCTTTAGGCCATTATTTCCAACTTGCCATGTTAATGCCTCTACACCCATTTTCAATGTACAAAACATAATCATGATGCCTCATATCCCTCTTAAAGGCCATTTAAGTTATGCTATGTTGGTTTGAGGACTTGTTCAAGGCTCTTGATGACAACTTGTTCACCCATCCATGGTCTTGTGTGGTGACCTGAGGACTTGTTCATGGTACTTGAGCTAGACATGGAATAGAAATTGCGTTGATTTCATCTTATGAATTTTTTTGTGGTTGTATATAAATAATTTAGGACCTAGATGTCACATTATAGGGACCAATGGCCATGCAAAAGGCTACAAATTAACCACAAAACATGCCCTCTATATCAGGAGGTCAATATCCTTAGAGTGGGATATGGGTTCCATTAGAATGTTTTTTGCATGATAGGTGGGTCTCATACCATGGTTCGGGGGAGAAATATAGGGAATTATTCCCTAAATTAATATTATTGATCTAATGTGCCACAATCAAGGACTTAAACCACAACATCGACCCTTTAAAGTGGACCTTTGGCATACAAGTGGAATATAGTCATGAACCTAAGACCCATCCATGATGATCAAGAAGACCTTATAATGTCACCCATATTCAACTAATCGGATGCCAAAGAATCCCTAGAGAGGACTTGTGTCATGGTTTTTAGGTGCCATTGATGGTGGTTCATGAGATTGAGAAGGTTTAGTTAGGGATTTAGGCCATTTTTTCTAGCTTGCCATGTTTATGCCAGCTCTACACCCATTTTCAATGTACAAAACCTAATCATGATGCCTCTTATCCCTCTTAAAGGCCAATTAAGTTATGCTATGTTGGTTTGAGGACTTGTTGAAGGATCTTGATGAAAACTTGTTCACCCATCCATGGTCTTGTGTGGTGACCCGAGGACTTGTTCATGGTGCTTGAGCTAGATATGGAATATAAATTGCATTGTTTTCATCTTATGAATTTTTTTGTGGTTCTATATAAATAATTTAGGACATAGATGTCATATTATAGGGACCAATGGCCATGTACAAGGCTACAAATTAACCACAAAAGATGCCCTCTATATTAGGATGTCAATATCCTTGAGTGGGGTATGGGTTCCATTAGAAGGTTTTTTGCATGACAAGTGGGTCTCATACCATGGTTTGGGGGACAAATCTAGGGAATTATTCCCTAAATTAATATTATTGATGTAATGTGCCACAATCAAGGCCTTAAACCACAACATAGACCCTTTAAAGTGGATCTTTGGCATACAAGTGGACTATAGTCATGAACCTAAGACCCATCCATGATGATCAAGAATACCTCATAATTAATGTCACCCATATTCAACTAATTGGATGCCAAAGACTACCTATAGGGGACTTGTGTCATGGTTTTTAGGTGTTGTCGATGGTGGTTCAAGAGCTCGAGAAGGTTTAGTTAGGGATTTAGGCCATTGTTTCCAAATTTTCATGTTTATGCCTCTACACCCATTTTCAATGTACAAATTAACCTAATCATGATGCCTCATATCCCTCTTAAAGGACAATTAAGTTATGTTATGTTGGTTTGAGGACTTGTTCAAGGCTCTTGATGACAACTTGTTCACCCATCCATGGTATTGTGTGGTGACCTGAGGACTTGTTCATGGTGCTTGAGCTAGATATGGAATATAAATTGTATTGATTTCATCTTACGAATTTTTTTGTGGTTCTATAAAAATAATTTAGGACCTAGATATCATATTATAGGGACCAATGGCCATGCACAAGGCTACAAATTAACCACAAAACATGCCCTCTATATTAGGAGGTCAATATCCTTAGAGTGGGATATGGGTTCCATTAGAAGGTGTTTTGCATGACAGGTGGGTCTCATACCATGGTTTGAGGGAGAAATCTAGGGAATTATTCCCTAATTTAATATTATTGATCTAATGTGCCACAATCAAGGCCTTAAACCACAACATAGACCCTTTAAAGTGGACCTTTGGAATACAAGTGGACTATAGTCATGAACCTAAGACCCATCCATGATGATCAAGAAGGCCTCATAATGTCACCCATATTCAACTAATTGGATGCGAAAGACTCCATAGAGAGGACTCGTGTCATGGTTTTTAGGTGTTGTCAATGGTGGTTCATGAGCTCAAGAAGTTTTAGCTAGCGCTTTAGGCCATTCTTTCCAACTTGCCATGTTTATTCCAACTCTACACCCATTTTCAATGTACAAAACCTAATCATGATGCCTCTTATCCCTCTTAAAGGCCAATTAAGTTATGTTATGTTGGTTTGAGGTCTTGGTAAAGGATCTTGATGACAACTTGTTAACCCATCCATGGTCTTGTGTGGTGACCTGAGGACGTTTTCATGCTGCTTGAGCTAGATATGGAATAGAAATTGCATTAATTTCATCTTATGATTTTTTTTGTGGTTCTATATAAATAATTTAGGACCTACATGGCATATTCTAGGGACAAATGGCCATGCACAAGGCTACAAATTAACCACAAAACATGCCATCTATATTAGGTGGTCAATATCCTTAGAGTGGGATATGGGTTCCATTAGAATTTTTTTTACATGACAGGTGGGTCTCATACCATGGTTCGGGGGAGAAATTTAGGGAAGTATTCTCTAAATTAATATTATTGATCTAATGTGCCACAATCAAGGCCTTAAACCACAACATAGACCCCTTACATTGGACCTTTGTCATACAAGTGGAATATAGTCATGAACCTAAGACCCATCCATGATGATTAAGAAGACCTCATAATGTCACCCATAGTCAACTAATTGGATGCAAACGACTACCTAGAGAGGACTCGTGTCATGGTTTTTAAGTGTTGTCGATGGTGGTTCATGAGCTCGAGAAGGTTTAGTTAGGGATTTAGGCCATTGTTTCCAACTTGCCATGTTTATGCCTCTACACCCATTTTAAATGTACAAATTAACCTAATAATGATGCCTCGTATCCCTCTTTAAGGCCAATTAAGTTATGTCATGTTGGTTTGAGGACTTGTTCAAGGATCTTGATGAAAACTTGTTCACCCATCCATGGTATTGTGTGGTGACTTGAGGACTTGTTCATGGTGCTTGAGCTAGATATGGAATAGAAATTGCGTTGATTTCATCTTATGCTTTTTTTTGTGGTTCTATATAAATAATTTAGGACCTAGATGTCATATTATAGGGACCAATGGCCATGCACAAGGCTACAAATTAACCACAAAACATGCCCTCTATATTAGGATGTCAATATCCTTAGAGTGGGATATGGGTTCCATTAGAAGGATTTTTGCATGACAGGTGGGTCTCATACCATGGTCCGGGGGTGAAATATAGGGAATTATTCCCTAAATTAATATTATTGATCTAATGTGCCACAATCAAGGCCTTAAACCACAACATAGCCCCTTTAAAGTGGACCTTTGGCATACAATTGAACTAAAGTCATGAACTTAAGACCCATCCATGATGATCAAGAAGACCTCATAATGTCACCCATATTCAACTAATTGGATGCTAAAGACTCCCTAGAGAGGACTCGTGTCATGGTTTTTAGGTGTTGTTGATGGTGGTTCATGAGCTCGAGAAGGTTTAGTTAGGGCTTTAGGCCATTGTTTCCAAATTTCCATGTTTATAACTCTACACCCATTTTCAATGTACAAAACCTAATTATGATGCCTATATCCCTCTTAAAGGCCAATTAAGTTATGTTATGTTGGTTTGAGGACTTATTCAAGGCCCTTGATGAAAACTTGTTCACCCATCCATGGTCTTGTGTGGTGACTTGAGGACTTGTTCATGGTTCTTGAGCTAGATATGGAATAGAAATTGCATTGATTTCATCTTATGAATTTTTTGTGGTTCTATATAAATAATTTAGGACCTAGATGTCATATTCTACGGACCAATGGCCATGCACAAGGATACAAATTAACCACAAAACATGCCCTCTATAGGAGGTCAATATACTTAGAGTGGGATATGGGTTCCATTAAAAGGTTTTTTGCATGACAAGTGGGTCTCATACCATGGTTTGGGGGAGAAATCTAGGGAATTATTCCCTAATTTAATATTATTGATCTAATGTGCCACAATCAATGCCTTAAACCACAACATAAACCCTTTAAAGTGGACCTTTGACATACAAGTGGAATATAGTCATGAAACTAAGACCCATCCATGATGATAAATAATACCTCATAATATCACCCATATTCAACTAATTGGATGCCAAATAATCCCTAGAGAGGACTCATGTCATGGTTTTTAGGTGTTGTCGATGGTGGTTCATGAGCTTGAGAAGGTTTAGTTAGGGATTTAGGCCATTGTTTCCAACTTGCCATGTTTATGCCTCTACACCCATTTTCGATGTACAAAACCTAATCATGATGCTTATATCCCTCTTAAAGGCCAATTAAGTTATGTTATGTTGGTTTGAGGACTTGTTCAAGGCTCTTGATGACAACTTGTTCACCCATCCATGGTCTTGTGTGGTGAACTGAGGACTTGTTCATGGTGCTTGAGCTAGATATGATATGTTTGGGGCTTGATTTGTTGTTTACATCCCTTGACCCCGCAGGTTAAGGGCTTGAGGCTTGTTTCCCTACCACAACCATGGTCAAGGTCACGAGACCCATATGTATATAGTATGCAAAACATATAAAAGGTGATGGTATAGGTGTTTTTCATGGCACATGAGCTTGACCCATTTCTAGGGAACAAAACCTACTCATGGCACCTATATCCTACATATTGGAGGCCTTCAAGGAAGCCTTACAATTGAGTTATGTGTTGGTTAAGTCCTCTCTACCCATCCTTACTGCAAAAAACCTTCTAATGGTGTCCTTATCCAACTTTGATGCTAAGGACCCCCTAGAGAGGAATTGTGTTGTGGTTTATAGTTGTTGTTCATGATGAATGAGCCTAAGAAGTGTCATTTAGGGCCCACATATCCCTTGACATTGGTTAGACCTTAATACCAATTATTGGTTCATGTATGGGTTATTTTCCCATCTTTCCACCTAAGTTTCATAATTTTTATAGTGATAGTTACTAAAATAAATTACCCGTTCATACAAAAATCAAAGAGTAAATATCTATTCTTAATACAATTTAAAAAAAATAAATACTAAAATCCTTTAATTCAAATAATTATTACTTATTTTTTTATATGTACTCTACTCAATATGAAAATGTAGAAATAGCCTTCGATTTCACCCATACTCTTTGAGGTGGAGAGAGGGTTTGGTAAGGTATATTTCTTAATTATTAAGGTGGAAACATAATTCGATTTCACCCATATGCTTTGAGGCTGAGACAGGGCTTGGTAAGGCGATACCGAGAAGACCGAGACCGAGACCGAGCAAACAAGCCCATCCGAGATTGAGAATACTGAGAAGACTGAGCAAGGAGACTCTGGTACCTATCTCCTGCTTACTCTAATCGAGGGTCGGGTCATCCAAGACTGATCATACCGAGAAAGGAGGCACAAGAGTACTTTTGAGGGAAAGGAGTTGCGAGAGTGTTGAGGGCTTGCACCCATACACGTTGAGGAGACAGGCTTTGGTAATGCAGGCTTTCTTTAAGGTGAGGATGTCGAGGGAAAAGAGGCACGAAAGGTACATTTGAGACTGAGGGAAAGGAGGGAAAGATCAGACTAAGAAAGGAGACTCGAGACTGTTGAGGGAAAGGAGGCGCAAGATTGTGGGAAAGAATGGTGAGTATAACCTTTTCACAAATTTTGGATGTCTTTGATAATTAATAGAAGGGAGCCATGCTCAACCTAGGTTTTGGGCATATTTTTTCGCCCACTATTCCATCACATCCAAGCCCTACTTCACCATTCCCCAAGTTTCAATGTGTTATTTCTTCATCTCCCTAAGCTCACAATATTTCAATCGAGCATGAAATCCCATCTAAGTTCGATGACTCTCTGAAATGAAAAAATGAAGGCCATAATATCAAACCAAACTCTACAATTGAGGGTCATGGAAGGAGATATGTCATGTTCCCTTAACATGGAAACTTATTCTTCTCCTATTTTCTTTTTCATGCAGTTTCAAGATCCATTCAGATCTGTAACTTTCCTCTTTCAATGATGGATAATTTAACCAAAAACATATTATTATATTCTTTTTTAGTTTTGATTCATTTCCCTTAAATAATTCTTGGTCATCCACAAGGTGAAGCCTCGATGATCCTTATGAGTATTTAAGATGTGTATGGTGGTCTCTATAATCATAAGAGTTTACTATGTTAGAAATGATGAAATTTGATTAAATGTTGTATAGGTGTACTAAGTGAACTATGACATTTTCATGGTATTTTTAAAATTTGGGTAATTTTGCTTCCATTTATCCGGATAATTAGCTCATACTTTTTGTCATTAGCAGTAATGCACACATAATAATCTATCAAGAAATTATTTCTTTGCTTAAAACCTCTTGCTCCTTCCCATAGCTAGTTTTCATCGAAGTTGAAATTCTTGCATTTCATTTTCCTCTTGCATGGTTTAAAGAGTCGAGTCAAAACACCATCAGTTTCACGACCACTCCTTTGAGTAAAAACAACCTAAAATAAAGCGCTAATTAAAATTTATCTAGCAACTTTTTTAGGGCTCTTCAAACCCATCTTAACTTAGGTGTAGAGATTTGGAATATGATTGTGAGAATAACTTTCCAAAGCTACTAAAAAAACATAAATCCTTGAGTTATGGAATGAAATCTAGTTGCTATATCACTGACTTTGGGAAGCCCTTCTAACACAAGGGTCAATCATGAGGTAGCATTGGGGCCCTCAGAGTAATCAACGCTGCTTTGTTGGTCTTGATGTCGATTGTCGACTGTTCCCCTCTTCTTTGGTATAGTAGGTGGTACCATAGAGGCCATAATATTTTAGACTTCCTACACAAGGTGACAACATAAGGAAGGTGGTGTTGTACCTAGGATCGACGTTGGTTAGACTCACTCAGACTCCTTGGAGGGTTTCCCACTGCTCGGTGAGGTAACTTGCACTAGTGCGTTAGTTCATTGAGCAGGTTGTCAACGCAACTTTCCCACCCGCCGAAACTCATCCCCTTCACGCATCGGTTCAGTGATGTTGGATTCCATCACCAACTAGCGCTTCTTTGTGAGAAGGTTTGTTTGCATGCTTGACTCCTAGATTAATTAGCGTGTGTTGTTTTTTCTCCTTAGTTGGCATTAGGATTGAGTTTGTTTCGAATGGCATCAGTTCCAAGTTAATTCCTCATTTGATCAATAAAAAATATGGATACCATTAAAATAAAAGGGAATAAATAGGTAACAAATAGCTCATACCTAACTTACGTCTTATAATTCTCCAACATTGTTCTTTACACTTAGTGCAACAAACACCAAATGGAATGGTTTACACAAAGTCAATGGAGAATATGATTGCAGAATTAAAAATATTATCATAAAACCACATCTCACATATTTGTACATGCACCATAGATTCAAAATATTTCATGAAGAGGTCTGAGACAAATTCCTCCATGCAGAATTGTCCATGTCCTTGATGGAAATATATAAAAATCCCTTGAAGATATTTTAGTCCTTGTCCTGCTTAAAAAGGATGATCCCATTCTGGAAGTGGTCAAAGACTACTTTTATCCCCCCTCTATCTGGTAAATTCTACTTCTTATACTATCCTTCCCCTACAATAGGGAGTGTTGTGTCCCTTTTATCGAAAATAAGTGAGGTTCCTCTTCTTTCTCCCAACATTCTCCCAACCTCTTGGATAGGAATACATGCAACCTCAAAACTATAATGTTTAGGGAAACTAGAATCCAATCATGAACATGTTCAACATTCCACCCTCTTGCATCCATGGTATATGGCCACATACTCATTAAGTATGGGAGGCGAAGATGGGAATATACAACCATTTAGTTTTCCTCCAAGGTGTTGAGCTCGAGTTCTCACAAGGCCTTGATATATTGTGAGTTCCTCACATTCAACTCACTAAACCTCCCTCTTAGCTTGAAAATCACCTCTCTTCCAAGCAAGAGGGAAGCCCCTCCTCTTAGATCAATAGTTGTTTCCCTTGATTTGACCCTCTCCCGGCCTCTTCAACATATCCCCGTTTTGATGGAACATATATATTTCCTTCTTTCTCTCAAGTGGTTGCTCCACTCACTATCCATGGACCAATTGAACCTTGGGTATCCCCATCAACCATGCCATTATCCCTTATATCCATGAGTCTTGGTACATCTATATTGATGGTTCCTCAAACTTTACCTTGAACTTCTATCCTTGATATATTATAAACAAGCAAAGTAAGTGTGTAGCAACAACAACTGGCCCCTTACAATCAAAACTTTCCAAACCTTAGCCAAGAAATGTTAATGTCCTACTCCAAACCTTAGCTGAGGAATGTAGTTGTATTGTAAATACACCACATAAAATCTTCACCACCCAAATACAGTTGTATTTTAAATACATCCTCCCACTTTCCCCTTATAATATGCAACCATTCACTAAGATTAATCCAATTTTTATCTTCACAAAAATGTGGTGTTGCCATTAATTCTTAAGCAACAAATACTTGAAATATAGGTTCAAATAACAATTGGCGTAGCTTACTTTCCAATGCACATATGAATTTTAAATTGTAGGTGGAGATTCCTCTTTCAATATTCTTCAAAACCCCTTTTGCAACATGTGAATAGGAGGTATTGTTAAAATTTTCTCGAGCCAAAGCTTATCTAATATTAATTTGTACCATAGAATGCATATCTTTCTTCATCTCTAGGATTAGTAGGTGCATGGATTATGACAATACAAAGTTACTGACCATTTGTTGGGACGTGGGTAATAGCTTAATGTCTTGAATTGTTTTCCATAAACCTCATTTGGTTGACATTTCAAATGTTTTTCCACATTACAAGCACTCCACTAGATACCACCCTATGATAGGATATAATAAAAGAGGATCCCTTTCAAATCATATTTACAACCCCAATCTACATTACTAAGTTGACTAAGAACTAGATGGAATTCAACTAACACAACTATTTGAGACTTCCAAGCCCTTATTAGCCTATTTAACTCAATTGATTAGACAAGCAGAAGGAAATTACTTGTAGGGAGGAGTTGTGTGCCCCCACCACCTTTTGGGAATTAGCAACATAGTAGACCACATTCCCACCTTCAAAAGCAGGGGGAAATCCATCTAGTCATTAATTGTTTCTATATGTCCTGCTTGCAAACTTGGACCTACATGCTTATTGCAGTCTTGCTTTACAGAAACTGATTTTTTCCTCTTGTAGGCCTCAAATTGGAGTAGTTCTCCTGAAGATCATGTTAGCGTTCTCCCTCCTTGGACCATTGTCACTGCAAACTCTGTCGCACCTTGAATGCTTCCATAAGACACTATAGCACTAAACACAATGCTTCAATTGTTACCAAAACACTCATTAGTGGGTGACTCTCCCACATCCATCTTCTCAACTAAGTTATGCATGTCAAGTGTTGCAACCCAAAACACTTCCACTAAGGTTTTCCTTGTTGTGGTGTTCTTTCTAGTGACTCACTTTCTACCTACAACCTTATCATCTCGCAGACCTATCCAACCTATAAATTCACACTCTTCCATATTTGACTAGGATGTATTATCTATTAAGCTTTATCATCCCTTTTCTCCACCAAGACAATGGCACTTTTTTCATTGCAACTTAAGACAAATCGCTATGCACCATATGCACAACTTGTTTCACTCTAGTGAGCACCTCACCCATGCAATGCAACTTGTAATTTGTGTGGCTACACCATGTCAAGTTCCTAAGTCACAACCGACTCATCCCATTTGCCTTCACCTTCAAGATAGTACACGTGGAAAGTGAATTTTTTCTTTATGGGAAAACATAAATCCTTAAATCCTCCCCCACTTATGTTCAATGTTGCCCCAACAATATCCTCATAAATTCTACATGTCTTTGTCAACTAACTACTATACTACACAGACTCACCATCCATTTTTAACTAAACTCACTTCAATTTCTTCACATTGTCACACACACTTGTACTTACCTTCAACTCCAATTTCACATGCCTTAGTACACCTTTGTCTTCATGCCTTCAAACAAGCTAAGTAGCTAGTCCAATTCTACAT
The DNA here is from genome assembly GCA_900067695.1 of Picea abies. Taxonomy (NCBI): domain Eukaryota; kingdom Viridiplantae; phylum Streptophyta; class Pinopsida; order Pinales; family Pinaceae; genus Picea; species Picea abies. Next base: position 13,620 of record CBVK0100352056.1, read on the forward strand.
TGAAAACCATGAAAGTACATCATCATGTGTTGTAGAATCAAACACTCCTACTCGGATTTTCTAATGCACTTCTTTGTATGTGATTCTCTCTTTAATAGACTCAAGTGCCTGATATCGCGTTTAAAATATGCTAAGTCCTACCAACTTACACCAAACTAGGCTCTTACTTCCTTGTGGGGTGCTTTGGCTCCACTACCTTCCAAGCTAGTAGTGTGTCATCCTATGATTTTTTTTAGTGATAAAAGGATGGAAAGTGGCCACCAATGCCACTGGAAAAACTAACATTGGAATCCATTCCTTCCTTAAAGTCTACATCATTTTTTCTAGAACTGCTTAAGTCAAATGAACCATCCAACGAAAGTTTAGACCATCTTGATTCTCTAAATAGACATCCACTACTTTGGATATTGTAGACATAGTGTTATTTACTATGGATTCAAACCTAGTAAACAACTTTTTGTGCGGGCCTTCATCCACCAAAGGTTACCAAAAACCTACACTCAAGATCTTCTTTGATGTCTTAAAACCTCCAACTTCCTTTTTGTAAGGTTGCACTACTGCATGATTGGTTGTTGTAATCATAGTCATGGTAGTCTCCTAGTGATTGCACTCTATTTCCCCCTCAACATCGGAATTACGTGAAGTTTTGTGTCATCAAAGATTAACAAATTCTCAAGGTGAGGGATTGGTGCCACCTATCACATCCTCATAAAATCTTGCACAAAACAACTTCAAATTCATCCATGGGTACCACTTTGAAACTAGTAGTTCCACTCTAGTGTCCAAGCTATAAGTTGACTGCTTTAGCCAAGCCAACCACCCTACCTGTGTTAGAATTTACTGCCTTGAAAAAAGACTGCACCAATTTCAAATGCACATTGAGTTTAACAACCACTACTTTCTACATAAAAATGTGGGTTTCACTATTATTAACTATCGCCATAACTAACTTATTCTTCAACTTGGATTGAACAAAACTAATATTTGTATAGTTATACTCTTGGCTTGAACAAAACTAATATTTTTATAGTTCTACTCATGTCTTGAACAAAAATAATATTTGTATAATTCTACTCTTGGATTGCCTTAGACTTATTTCCAACTAAAGCACCCAAGATTTGCAACACACCAACTAATGGTTGGATTTATTGCGCATAGCATTGACCCTCATCCTCAATGGACATTTCTTATAATAATTCTAATTTGCACAAATCCAACAAACACCAACCTTACTGCTATTTTTTTCTTAGATCCATATGATTAACTTATCATGTCCTTAGTGTTATCACATTAATATGTCCTTAATATGTCCAAAATCAAGAGGGATATCACATTACATTAGGTGGATGACCACTATTCCATAGTGTGAAATCTAACCATAGAGCATATTTCTTGCATGGATAAGTGAGTCGAATTAAGGTGCACCCACCTAAAGATTCATACCCTTCACTAAGTTGGGAATCCACTGCATGCACGAGTGCCCCTACTAATATTTGTAATTTCACCCTAGTCTAATTATGCATCCAAAACTAAAGATATAAAATTTTTATTTAGAACTTTGAATATAGAAAAAAAAGATCAAAAAATGGAACTAGGATGAGGATAGATACTCACTAACAACACGTGCACATGCAACTGAAGGTACAACCAAACTGGTACCTGTCATATATTTCTTTGTCGAGTGAGGAAATCTTAGGACAAATAGAGGGAAATGCGACTGCATCTAGTAGATATGATAAGCAAACAAGGACCAAAGGTGAAAAAGTCAGAAGAAATTTTTGAAGACGCATGGAATTTTTTCTTGCTGAAGGAGGATCATACTCTTATGATGATGAGAGCATAGGAGACATAGAGGTGCCACTTAGGTATAAGCATCTAGTGAAACAATGGGTACCTAAGGAACTACCCCCTATAGATTTTTAATTCATTGTCAACAATAGGACATATCGCATTGCACCATCCTCCCTGCATGGCCTGGGGCTATTTTCGATGGATGGAATAACTGTAAAATACAATACAGTAACTGAATTGGTGGAATATGTCAGACCGTTTTACAATTATAATGATTGGATGCAGCTGGTCCAGTACATGCGAAGATATGCATTGTTATAACCCTAAATTGCACCACACATGCTTACCTGGCATTAGGCCATCTCATATCCTTTGTTTGCGAAAGCACTGCTGAACAACTCTTTGAAAATCCTCTTTTATAAAGGCCCACACGCCCTACTCCATTACTGCACTCGTGTACACACTGGCTGACCCAAAACAACCTGCGTGGACCAACAAAAGAATGAAAAAAGGAAAGTTGCCGACGGAACACAAAATCTATGGGTGAGTTAACTGAAACTCCCGGCCATGCATGGCCAAGGGTTCATCCAAATACCTAGCTCCTTCTAGCCTATAAAAGAAGGGGTAGGGGTCCCATTTAGAAAGAGGAAAAATATAGCAAAGAAACTCTGCCCATTTTCATATTCCCATTGTCCCAAACCTTTAGCCTTTCCTGATGCCAAAGGAGATACAAAGCAGTTGGAGGACAGTAGAAGAGGAGCCCAGGATCAGGTTCGCGGAGCGGTGGCCGGTCTCAAATTTTGTAAGTTGACTCATTCAAAGTAATAAAGAAAATGCTTTTCCTATCCCAATTCATGAACTTTTTATAGTTTGATTAGTATATGTTTGGATTTCTAACCCGTTAGTATATAAGTAGGATGCATGCGTAGTTGTTGCTTGTCTTGTATGCAGGTCAGCTTTGGAAGGAGTAGTAATCAAGTACAATGGAGGATCGACATCAAACGCCGGGAATGAGGTAGGTTGATCTTTCCATGCATTTACTAAGAAAAGGGGATTTAAATCTAGGGATGAAGGTAGAAAGTAGTTTCTCTCCGGTCATATTTACATGCAAAGTCTGAACTCTATTTGCTAGTCCGTAGGGAGATTTTCCCCACAATAGAATTGGCTACCATACTGGGGAAACTCTCTAGGGTTCCTGGAATTTTATTTCATTTTTTGGGTAGTTTTACAGACTAGTTTTTCTTGCCTGTTTTTCTTTTAGTTTCTGTAAGGTTTGAGCTAGCAGGGAGTCTGGTTTTCCATACCATCTTTCCCTATCTTTTGCTTGACTGTGTTTTTTGAGACCCACATAGGTACACGCAGCTTGCATAAGGTCTGAACGCATGCACCTGCACCCTACTCTCTTATAGCCCGCATGTGAATGCTAGCTGAAGTAGTAGTAGCGTGTAGAGTTCAGAGAAATTCAGAGGCAGTCATCCTCTTCCCTGTCAGAATCACACATTCTCAGGGGGTTTTCTGGAATTCTGTCTGAGTCTTGTTTGCTAATAGTCCTATCTCAGATTGTTTTTGCCTTATCATTTTTTCCTTACATTATTTGTTTTTCTGTTAAAAAGAGTGTTCAAGCCTTCAAGGGATCCTGGTTATCAATATCAATGGTCTCTTCCTGGTTTTGGGTTCTTTGTTTTCATTTTTCTCAGACTTTAGATATACACACGGCCTGTACAAGGTCAGCCCGCATGTACACACCCTCTGTCTCTATCCAGCGCGCGTTCACACGCGTGCTGTTTGATTAACAATCGTGTGCTTGTACATGATACTTTTTGTTGAGGGTAAGGTAGTCATCCTTTCCCTTGATAAGAATTATTCCTCTCAGGTGTTTGAATCTCTGTTTGAGCAGTTAGTAGCTTAGGATTAATCTTACCCTTAGCCTGCTTTTTCTCAGTTAAAAAGTTGTCATAAAAATAAAAGAATTTTTAAGGTTTTTAGATAAGTGTGAGAGTCATTTTTTAAAAATTGCTAGTGTGTGATTTTTGACCCGATTCTTTGTGATCTGCGATTAGGCCATAATTGTTTTTCTTGGTTTTTGCTTGTCCGTATTTTTCCTTTCTTGCTTTACTAGCATTTAAATAAAATAAAAAAAATCTCTTTCCATTTTCTTATTTGGTTGAAGAGTGTGTTTCTGCATCATTAGCCAGGGAAAAGTCATTTATTTCATAAGTTTTTGTAGTTTGCTTAGATCATAAGTAGCTTGTAGTCAAGTGAAATTTCTTTTGAGTTTGCTGTCCAAAATCTTAGAAAATTAAAAATATTCATTTTGAAAAGTTGTTGAAATTTTGCATTAAGTAAAAGTTTTGTTTCCAGTTTTTTTATTCGTTTTTTCTTTCGTCTTTTACACCTCATCAGTTTCACTTTCATACCCCTTGACATAAGACAAATCCATAAAATTAACGCTAAATTTAAAATCTACTAGACTTTTATGTTTGTAGGGTTCACCAACTAGTTCAGGATTAGGGCCTTGGATTAGGTTGGAGAGGAAACTCTCCAGGGCCATTTAAAATCAAACATTGGAGTCTGAGTTAGGGAGTGTCTAAGTCCAGTGTCATGAAAGTTATCTGGGACCCCCCTCTAACACAGGGGATAAACACGAGGTCACGTGTGTAAAGGTAGTGGAGATAACCCCTCCAAAGTTGGACCAATTGTAGTGGAGAACACATATAGAGGGCTTGTTTTGGGATTCTGTCGTTTGCATTTGCCATGGGGCTTCATGGGTCTCGAATCCATTCGAGGTCCTCAGTTGTCTTTCAGACCATTTGCTCTCGATACCCTTGACAGGTTTCGGGCTCGATACCCTGCTCATTGTGGTCTACCGGACTTTCAACTGTACCCGCCTGGTGACTGTTCGCACGCTGGCAACCTAGTTGCCAATCTTTTTTAGGGACATACACAGGTGATTGCAGGGGTATACCATGGTACCTAGGACAGACATCGGGCCACGCTTTGCAGAGTATACCCAGAGGGTACTTCCGTGTTTGAGTTGCACTTGCACTGGTAAGTTGCTCTAGTGTTGGTTGTTGTAACTGTTCTTCCAATTAATTTAGTGTTTGCCTGTCTTATCTTCTAGGAACCTTTTTTAGTGAGTGTTACTTTTGAATGTTTAGACTATCTTAGAGTGTCTTGGATCTTCTCACATAGTGGAGGATCTTGAGCTCCACCGGTCACGAAGGCTTCTTGGCCTATTGCCAGTTACACTGGATCCATCCCCGCCACCATTAAGGCGAAAGCTAGACCAACAAGGGTCTTTTGAAGAGACCAGGTTACAAACCATTGTGCCCGACCAACCCCCAGAGGAATCGACCATTTTGGACCTTGAAGCAACCACTCTTGGCCCGATTGAAACCCCAACCACTGATTTCTTGTCACCTTTCATTGTACCAATTCAATTTTACGAGTGCCAGACAGTGTTGCACACAACAATGGAAACAAATGCTGTTACTCCTTCTGGGAATTCTTTAATTCCCACTATGGTTGTCGCCACAGGAGAGATTTCACCTCCTAACCCACCGTCGTCAGTCTGAGCCACCATGGTCTTGACCGCAACTACTTCTCACAGTGGTTCGATCTCGTGTTTGGCGGCGGCCACAACCCCTTTCACACCTAGTGCGACAGGCCCTCCGTTCTCATATGGGATGCCTAGTTCGGGTACAAGTCCTATACTTTCCTACTCCACTTTACAGACTTTGGGTCTGGGGGCAGGGAGCTCTAGCGCTCCTTTGCAAGGTCACATGGGGGGCACTCCTGCTCCTTTTAACGCTTTCCCTTATGGAGGAGGTCATATCCCTCCTTTGTCCCCTTCACTCAGTGGCTCGCATCAGCCATCCACTGGGCAACCTAGACACAATAGTTTCTTTGGAGCGAGGAGTCAAGGACCACCTTCGCATAGTATGTTGGTAGGTTCGACACCATTTTCTTTGAACGAAACATTTGGTAACAACACCTTCTTGTCAACCACTTTCTCGACTGGGGGCAACCCCATTTTTGGACAATCTACTCCTATGCAGGGTACTATTCCTGCACAGGGGGCAAACCTAGCAGGACCTTGGAATTCAGGGCAGGGATCCATTCCCTCATCTGGAATGCCAATCTGGGGTAATTCTTTCCACAATCAGTGGAACTCCGGAAAAACTACTATGCCTATCCCCACGGGACCGGCATGGTGTAATCCTTCCCAAAGTCCTTTGAATATAATGCATGCCCAACCATCTATGTCCTATTTGGGAAATCAGCCGATGATGTCTCCACATATGAAAAATCCTTATGCTAGCCAGGGCCATGGTTTCTACCAGAATCCGGGCTAGCAGCCAAACTTTTCCTGGCAACCTGGTGCCAGTCAAACTCCAGGCCCCTTTTTCCCAGGTTATTACCAACAACCCAAACTACCTTTCCCGATGACTTTACACTTGCCAGATTTGACAAGGTTGTTGAATGACCCTATTTGTCATGATCCGCATTGGCCTCCTATGTCAACAAAGTTGCCTTCGAACATTCCAAAGTTTGAAGCCAAGCCTAACGAAGATCCGGGAGATCATGTGACTACCTTCCATCTTTGGTGCTCATCTAACTCATTGAAAGATGACTCCGTACAGTTGCTATTGTTTCAACGTACTCTCATTAGGAGTGCCGCGAAATGGTACATTGGGCTCGATCGCTCAAGATACTCTTCTTTTGGCGAACTGGTGATGGATTTCCTGAACCATTTCCAGTTACCTGTGAGATACGACGCTGGCACAAAGTTGCTTGCCAATTTCGAACAGAAAACAACGGACCATATCTTTGATCACATCTGAGAATGGAGACGTCGGAAGAGTTTAATCAAGGTACCAGTCCCACCAACATTCCTGCTTGAGTGGTTCCTTAAGTCTTTGGTCCTGCAGTTATCCAAAGACGTTGTGACGTCAGGAGTTTTCTCTGAAGAAGACACCATTATGAGGGCTCAACAGTTTGAGCTCCTCTATTCTCAGTCCGGTTTATTATACAACATCTTTCCATATGCACCACGTTCAATACTAGATAAAGATAGATAGAGAGTTGGACCACATGCCGATGGTATTGTCGGTTCAACACAAACAAAGCCCGCTGAGCAATTGAAAAAGCAGTTGCAACAGTTATCTATACGACACACAACGGCCAGCCAAACTACTGCTTTGGCTGCTCCCCCTACCAAAATGTCAGAGGTACACACCATGCAGTCAACTAACGCAAAGGCCACCCAACAGCCTGAAGGGAGGAAAAAACAACGAAAGAAGAGTAAGGGGAATAAAAAACCCACCGATAGTGCTGGCGGGGACAACACTAAAAAATGGAAGGCGAGGTATCCATGCAACTTGTGTGTGGAATACCACCCGACCCATCTATGTCCTCGACTTGCAGAGGCCCAAAAATTTGTCACGCAGCAACAACAGGCAGTGTTGACTAATCCATTTCAACATGGGAAAAATCTAACTCAAGCCTCTGCAAGCACAGAAGGGGGCAACCAAGAACCCTGTCCGCCTCCGAACAACCTTGCATCCGCGAACGTATATATGGTTAGGGGTGATGCTTTTATATTGACTAGAGCGCACGATTATAGTAAACCAAGCACTTCTGAAAAGGGTAAAGAAGATGACCTCCCATCTCTTCCTCTATATATTGAGAAGACGTTGGGAGAAACAATGACATGCATCCCAAAAGGTGCATTTAAAAAATATTCTCATAACCCAAATGCAAGGGCCGCCCAGAACTATTTTGTGGTGGAATATTTATCACAAACCCCTTGTGCGATGTCTGCTTTGGAGGTCCTCCAAAGCTACCCTTCTCAGAGGAAAGCCTTGTTAACCGCTTTGGGCTCTACTGGGACTTGTAATCCAGGTACCATCATGTTAGATACAACCGACTTAAAACCTTGTTTGCCTTACCATGTAGTGTTTCAAATACTAGTGGCTTATCCCATGAAAACTTTTACTCAGAATATCTTCCGCACGGTGGTCGATGAGGGCGCCTCGACATGCATTATGTCATTGGCATGTTGGAAAGTCTCCATCACCTACTCTCTGTTGGGCTTCGGATTTATAACATTTTCTTGCTGGTTCTTGAAGATATTGTTTACTCTCCTGAAGTATTTTGTTTAGCAAATGGCATTCTTTCTGTGC